>JAOSBP010000204.1:5957089-5972052 GCA_027563825.1 Erythroxylum mucronatum
TAATATCCCGAAACGGTATCGGTACCGACCGGTACCGGTACAGTTCCGTTCCAGAGCCCAATCCGATACCAAGTCCGGTACGGTATTCAGAACATTGATCCAAGGAGAAAATCTAAAACCGTACAACAATCAGTCTATGGAAAGGGTCGTTTTAAAGTCGTATCAACTCCGGAATTAGCCTCAAGAGAAAAGAAAGCTCTTTGTGAGAGAATTTGGGGCGTGTCTCCAACTCCTCCTCCTCCTCATCCACCTTGGTTGGCTTGAATATCATATCGGACACTACCTCTGTAATTTCTTGAACAAAATCAACAATCACTCCGTCTATACCCATCAAATGTTGCATGTGCACTGCTTCTGCCACGTTACTGGATAACCAGACCAATGATCAGTACCCTTCTAAGACAAAACTCAAGTAACTAGTAGTAATCTACCAAGTGACACAACGTAAATGCTTACTTCAACTCTCCATATGTTACCAGGCTAAGCTTGGCATCCTTGATCCTGATGACTGAACTAGGATTTGCGAAAACACCCTTCACATGCGACACTATTCCCTGCAAACCACCCTCTAAGCACACCTTTAGGGCCTCTTCTAACGAGTTTCTCCTTACATCATCATACAGTCGAGTCCCTGCATCTGTTAAAAAGAAAACCTGTCCCCAACAAAAACAGTTTTCGTTAATATCGACTGCTGAAAATATTGAAAAATAAAGAAAGTAAGTATCAAAAGTTCAAAAATGAGCCTACAGGGTATTTGTTTTGCAGTTTCCCAACAAGCAGAGCAGCATCAGGATGGAACGATGAGAAAATGATGGGTCTGTCATTAGCACACTCAAACACCACCTAATAACACATCAAATTTTAGTATGCATACATCAGAAGGATAACTTTCAAAACACAAGTACTATATTTATCTTACATTCAACACACTGTGAAGGGATTCGATAAGATGGTCTTGATGGTAGACAGTGTGATCATCGAATTTCAATTCAATATTAAAGCCAAGAGAAGGTTTCACTAGTTGAAATGCATCCTGTAAAGTGCAGAGTGAATCGTCCTCTTCCACATCCCACTTCACTATTTTCCCGTCTTTAGCTTTCCTGAACAGAGCCTTCCCAATAACTGATGTATTTCGTTGGGGACCATAGCTTAGGAATTCAGACAAGGTCAAGTCTGTCACTCTCTTCTCAGCCACAGTACCCTGTTTCACCAATCATTCACCTCAATATCTTATCATTGGACCAACAACAAGAATTTAGCATATTCAAGTAGCCAAAGAGAAGGGAAATAAAAAGTGGAGGAACTCACTTTGTCTACCGAGAGAATGACATCATCGTGGAAAATGACTGGGCACCCATCTTTGGTCACCTATAGAAAATTACATATCTTCAACTTGGTACTTATTTTTCGATTCTTTTATTTTGACAAAATAAATTAGAAAGAAGCAAAATATAACATCATTAGTATAATGTACTTCCAAGAGGGATTGATAATAAAAGAAAAAGTAGGAGCAATGAAGCACCAAACAGGCAAATCTCAAGCCACCGTATAAAAAGGGACTAAAAGAAAATAATAAGCCTTTCCTGACGCGGACGGAAACTAACGGCATGCAGCGACTGCGACGGCCAGCCGATTAAACTCTCTCGAAAGAGCTATCAATTGGAAAAACATGTTCTAAGCAGACGGGAAAGAGGAACAAAACAAAGTAAAAACCAACGAGACATACAACCTGAACATCAAACTCGATGAAATCAAGCGGGTACTTAGCAGCAGCATTGAAGGACATAATGGAGTTCTCTTTAATGGCTTCCATTCTTCGGTCCGTGGTTTGGAACTTGTTCTTGCCATGCCCTCTATGCCCTATCACCAAGAACTTTGGTATGCTATATGCCACCCTGTTGAATTCCACCTCTGCTATATGATCATACCAGCAAGGGGAAAAAAAAAAAGGAAAACGATATTTAACATACCCTTCATCAAGAAATACCATAGTAAATCAAAAGATAAGTAAAAAATTCACCTTTGGAGAAATGAGTGGAACAGAGAGCATTCTCTTGCACTTGGTCGAGGTTGGGCACATCAGAGACATGAACAGCTTTAAGAGCCATTATAGAAAAAAAAAAAGGGAACAAGAAACAGATAAAAAACAGGATTTTTATACAAGATGGTGGATGGGTCGATGGATGAGATGGAGCCTTGAGAAGAAGGTTTATATAGCTGGGGATGGCCCTCTCTCTCTCCGTGTTTCTAAGTTAAAATTGGCATTAGTATGTCTGTGACTTAGGATGCCTGATCCCATGCTTTACGGAACTGGATTAGCTGTATTGTATTGTCTACTGAAAACAAAAACAATTGTCAGATCTTGGTTGTTTATGAATTTGGAATTGTCGGGTCAGGAAGATTCTCCTTTCATATCTGGGTCCGGGTTCCGGGACATGAAGATTGGCGTTTCCATTCCAATCCGACGGAGTGAAAGGACAATCGATGTGGAGTGGTTGGTTTACGTAAGTAAATACTAAATGCAATACTGGCGTGTAAATCATATTATCACACAACGACTTGCCCACTAATATGTAGCGAAGGTAGAGATAGATTTAGTGAGGATCAGGAAGAGCGGTGGTTTGATAATGTTTGATTTGCATAATGATTGCATCTTTTTAATTTGAAAAACAGATAGAAGAGGATAATGTTAGTAGTAACAAGAATGGATCTAAGAATGAGATTATGAGAGTGCCAACAAACAAACAAGAAGGTGTGGATAAAGAGGAGTCATTGCTGAGTAAGAGCAAGTAAAGAAAATGGTGGAGTGACGCCAAAGCCCGCTTAGCCTGTGCATCCACTCGAATGGATATAATTAATCTTATCACTTTTAGATCCAAGTCTATGGCATAGCGAAAAAAAGATGAACATAAAACGTGATCTTGAGGCACTAATCAAATTAAAGAAATCGCGTGACGTGAGTCCTACAGCAGATGAATACTAAGAAACCAAGACCAAAAGGAAGACAAAGAGAAACAAGTTGGCGAATGAAGAGCAAGCAGTACAGAGAATAAAGTACATAGTCACTAACACGTGGTTGAATTTGTTACAGTGCTGGCCCTCATGTTCCAGACACCTGGAAATGAGCAATGGTTCTATATTCCTATGTACAATTCAGGTGTCATGTCCACCGGCACTTTGCTCTATTACAGCCTGTATGGTTGCTGTCTCCGGTAGTTGGAGACGGAACAAAACAGAATTTTCGGAGACGAAACGAAACAAAAAATAGAGACAGTGAACTATTTGGTTATGGTGGACAGAATAGAGAAAACTGTCTCCGTCTCGAAGACAGATGTGTTTGGTTGCTGGGGACAGAACGATATATTTTTCCAAATGACCAGTATACCCTTGGTCCTTAATATGATTAGAAATATGTTATTCATTGATACTTTTATTAGGAAATAAACTAATACCGGTTGAAAAAATTACAAATTACTCACGAATAACAATAATAATAATTGTTATTATTATTTTGATAACAACAAAAACAATAACATTAAGAAATATATTCACAAATGTATAAATACTAATAATACATTTACGACTACTACTACTACATCTACTAATAATACTAATAATAATAATAAATTGATAATAACAAAAAAACAAAATGTGTAATAACAATAACAATTTAATTAATAATAATAATATTTAATACAAAATTATTGTTATTAATAATCATAATAATAATAATAAATACAAAATTTATATTACAGTTAATAATAACAATAACTAATACAAAATTATTGTTAATAATAATCATAATAATAATAATAACAAGAAAAGTCATTGGGATAATAATATTAACAAGCAAAGTCATAAACTTTGTTGAAACTATTGCACGTAAACAAGAGTTTTGAGGATAATATAGTGATATAGCATTACTAGTAATCTCCACGAGAGCATTGACTATCCAGAAATCGATTAAATCGATTATCATCTCTAACAATGATTTCTCTGCCAACAATCCCACAAATAAATTTAAATGCACTATGACAATCACCACATATCCTAAGATTTCTTTTTATTCTTATAGGTATTCCAGGAGGGATAGCCACAAGGCCAAAGGCAAGTGCAATCTTCTCACTATGGTACCAAACTTCGATGGTTTTCTCTTCTTCTTCCAAGTCATAAAGCGCATAATTAGTATCAGGAATGTAGCCAGCTGCCTTCATTTCCATCCTCAGCTTACATAGCATTTCTTGAATCTGGCGTTCCTTGCATGGGAGGTATCTTTTGCTTGGAAGATATGAACCCTGTTCTTCTCAGTAACCCAACTACATCCTGCGGTCTTCTTGATTCCAAGTCACCAGATTCCTTTCATGCATCTCATGAAAAGGTTGCTTACAATCCTCAATACTTCCACATCTCCCATACATGTCAACGAGTATTAGAAATACACGTATTCCAAGTGGCAATATTTTTGTGAGGCATTTCATCGAACAACGTCTGCGCTTCAAATATGAGCCCATTTTTCAAGTACATGTTAAACGCACTGCAACCCACAAACGCATCAAAAATCAATCCCAACTTCATCGCAAGAGAATGCATTTGTCTACCGACAAAGGCTAACCACAGTGAAGCACAAGCTTCTAATCAACCAAATTTTCATCAAACTTTGCATCCATATCACACCTGCTCA
This sequence comes from Erythroxylum mucronatum, assembly GCA_027563825.1. NCBI lineage: Eukaryota > Viridiplantae > Streptophyta > Magnoliopsida > Malpighiales > Erythroxylaceae > Erythroxylum > Erythroxylum mucronatum. The sequence continues at coordinate 5,961,771 of JAOSBP010000204.1, forward strand.
AATTCATGTCGATGAACTTACTTTCTCGAATTTCATCAGCTCCCTTACAGCTCCGAAATTCTACAGTTCGAAGCGCCTTCAAGAAAACAGAACAAATTCAACCGAAAAATCCAACATAACTAGAAAGTTACTGCACAAAAACAAATAAGAAGCAACAGGGTGCTCAATACACAGAAAATCTCTAAAATCACTCATTCACAAGCACATTCATCAGCTAATACTGTAAATACAGGTTTTAACAGACCAGAAGATCCTTTTTTTCTTTTTAATCGAAGATCTAATCATCACAATCCAGATATAATCCAAACTCCAAAAACCAGAATCAATGAATCAAAGATCGGCTCATTTTTTCCTAGAAAAGGACCATCTTTTTTGCTTTCCCGGACTCTAACACAACTAAACTTTGACAGATCCAACACTGTACCTCGAATAGACATGGGCAAATATGTTACGGTTTGATCTAATTGCAAGGTATGGGACTTGAATCCCATATTGGTTAAATACAAAATTAATATGAAATTTATAAGGGCTTTGGGCTCTCTACCTTCATAAGCTAACTTTTGGGATATGGCTCTCCTAAAATCCTTATCAATTGGTATCAGAGCCGGTCTTGGAGTGGTGGCCTACGGAGTGGTAGCCTGGGAGTGCCAGCCGTGACCAATGTGGCTGTGACCAACAAGGACCTCATAGTGGTGGCTCATGGAGTGGTGACCTGAAATTGTCAGCCGTGACCAACATGGCCTTGACCAATGAGGACATTGGTCCTTATGGGGGGACGAATGTTACGGTTTGATCTGATTGCAAGGTATGGGACTTGAATCTCATATTGGTTAAATATAAAACTGATATGAAATTTATAAAGGCTTTGGGCTCTCTACCTTCATAAGCTAGCTTTTGGGATATGGCTCTCCTAAAGTCCTTATCAATTAGTATCAGAGCCGGTCTTGGAGTGGTGGCCCACGGAGTGGTGGCCTGGGAGTGCCAGCTGTGACCAACGCGGCCGTGACCAACAAGGACCTCATAGTGGTGGCCCATGGAGTGGTGACCTGAAACTGTCAGCCGTGACCAACATGGCCGTGACCAATGAGGACATTAGTCCTTATGGGGGGATGAATGTTACGGTTTGATCTAATTGCAAGGTATGAGACTTGAATCCCATATTGGTTAAATACAAAACTGATATGAAATTTATAAGGGTTTGGACTCTCTACCCTCATAAACTAGCTTTTGGGATATGACTCTCCTAAAGTCTTTATCAACCTACAGATGTAAATGATCTAAAATTAGATTGCTTTGCTTTGGTTCGGTCTAAGTTTCGAAAGTTGACTTATAATTGATCAAAATCAACCAATTAGACCTTTGAATAAAGTCGGAGGACCCTGATCATGCTTGGAGTCGTCAGCCATGGCGTGTTGGAAATCTTTTTGGTGGCTCTGAATGCCGTTAAAAATATATTATGAATCACTAACATAATGTATGGCTTTAGTTAATTATTTGATTAGTCAGTAGTTCATAAGATTAATAACAACGTCATAGTTAATTAATTTTAACTAAATTGCTAAATCAAGCTCGCTTCGCGCAAAAAAAAAAAGGGTCAACTGATAAGTTGATATTTCATTTAAATTATTAAAAACCGTGTTGTTGTCGTCTGGTACTAGCACAATAGAGTATCGTTGTCGTCTAATACTGACATGACAAAGTTTAATTTAAGAATTTTAATATCAAAATAGCGTAGTTTAATTAAATTTAATTAAGTCTAACGTGTATAAATATTTAAGATTTTTATCTTATATGATAAGTTACGTCAGAAACGTTAATAAAAATATTAATAACGAGTTAGAATTGAAAAAATTGAAAGTTTGATTAATGAATTATCACATTTTTTAATTCATCCTATAACTATAAAATTACGAAAATTTTGAGTTTTTTTTAATAATTAACCGTTTAAAATTTAAAAGTATAGCAAGAGTCCAGATCTTCTGTCTAATATTATTCTGTTTTATTTTATCTTATAAAATCTCAGCCATTTATTTTACGAAATTTATGCAACTCTCATATAAACTCTACATAAATAAATAGCTGAGATTTATTAACACAAGAAACAGAGAATAACCTTACCTTTGCTTTGACACGTTCAAACAAAACATCTTTAAAGTGGAAGCTTCGGCATCGGCCCTGCATCGTGTCTTACAGGCACTTGACCTCGAGTCAGAACTTGACTATTGCGGCGGTCAGTCAAATTACACCCAGGTCCTTGTTGCTCCATTTATCCACCGAGAGTATATTAGTCTTTTCACTCGTGTCCAAAGCTAATATAGGAAGTTGAGATTTGAGAAAAAGATGACAAATCTTTGGTTCCCACTAAATTGAAACTTCTCCGACTTCATCGCTTCTCTTTCAGGGCTAGATTAGTTTTCTTCTCTCTCCATATCCTCTGTTCTTCCTCCTTCTTTGCTTTATTTCTAAAGATTTGTCTTCTCTCTATATATAGTGTCAGCCACAATCTTATATCTCTGAGTGTGAAGATACCAATTTGTATCATTTCTTGTTATTATTATAATAATAACCAAAGATGGCGCTATCTATCGGCCAACAGCATAAGGTGGTGGTGGTGGACAACAACTTTAACGGTAACATTGTGGAGGAGAGTAGTAGTCCAGCCACAACTACTTACGCGAATCTCTCCCACCCCTTCCATTCTTTACAAGATTACAATATCAAGGATTGCGAGGATTGCGATCAACAGAACAATCATCCGAATAATTTAAACCATCATCAAACCCCAGAGCAGCCTGAACAAAAAGTTGTCTCCCAAGTCATCCTCAACAAAGACTCTGCCTTCTCCGATATGTGCCTGAAAGACGTTCAAAGCTTGCTACCGGAAAACGGAGAGGTCAGTCCAGTTGGGCACCAAATAAAGGGTGCTAATGATCAGGTGATCCAGCCTCATTGTCAACTTCCAAAGCCAGAGGCACCGCCCGGTCTCTCGATGTCTCCGTCGAAACACGTCGTCTCCGGAGACGTTCCGTTCCGGTCGAAATCATTCTCGGAGAATCTAGTCGTGGACGTGCCTTCCTCTATAGGGAGATTCTTTAAAGAACGAAGTAACAGCTTTTCGACTTCCATTGTTAAGCGCTTGACGTCTTTCAAAGACCAAGCCAGAACCGATGATTCGAAGGCAATGAATGGCGTGACGGAGTTCAACATATCGGGTCTCAACGTTGTCGTAAGAATTAAAAACGACTACTTGGAGCAAGAACTGAAAGGTCGCGTAAGTTTCTTCTCAAGGTCGAACTGCAGAGACTGCACCGCGGTTCGGACATTTCTGAGACAAAAAGGTTTAAGGTTCGTAGAAATCAACGTCGACGTGTACCCACAACGAGAAAAAGAGTTGATAGAAAGAACAGGGACTTGTCAGGTGCCTCAGATTTTCTTCAACGACAAGTTGTTCGGAGATTTGGTGGCTTTAAACTCGTTAAGGAATAGTGGGTATCTTGACCAGAGGCTAAAGGAGTTGCTTGGGAAAAAATGTTCCGGCGACGCTCCTTCGCCGCCGGTGTATGGTTTCGACGACCCTGACCAATCGGAATCGCCGGACGAGATTTTGGGGAGTGTGAAACTGTTGAGACAGAGGTTGCCAATCCAAGATCGTCTCATGAAGATGAAACTCGTCAAGAACTGCTTCGCCGGAACCTCCATGGTCGATGTTCTTGTGCATCACTTGGGTTGCGACAGAAAACAGGCGAGTTACGTTGATATTACTTAATGATCATTTTATGACCATCGGATTATACTTGACTTTGACAAGAAAGTTAGTGACCAAGTGTTAAGAGTACTTAAGACTATTGATAGTTGTTAGTGATTGACAGAAGTTGGAGTTAGTAATCACACCTCATTTCAGTTAAGCCATTAGAGAGAACCAAGATGGTTCTGAGGTTTATTCAATCTTCTACTTGTTAGATTCTCACCAGGTGTAGGTGTGATTGGCTAAAGTAATTTCTTTGCCTTAACTGTTCTGCAAATTTTACCTTTGTTTCATGATCCTGCTAACCCTGATGCTTGTAACATGTATAGGCTGTTGATATTGGTAAGAAAATAGCCAGAAAGCACTTTATCCATCACGTCTTTGGGTAAGATGCATCCATTGGACTTCGAAACTTGCTCTCACCCAAACTCTGTTTCTAAGTGACTCTGTAAATCTTACAGGGAAAATGATTTTGAAGATGGAAACCATTTCTATCGCTTTCTTGAGCACGAACCGTATATCCCCAAAATCTTCAACTTTGGAGGATCTACAGACGACAATGAGCCTAAACCTGCCAATGTAGTTGGCCCAAGAATCTACAAGATAATGTCTGCCATTCTGGAGTCCTATGCTACTGATGACAGGCTCCATGTTGATTATGCTGCCATTAGCGAAAGCGAAGAATTTCGAAGGTATTGACCTTGTTCTACTCTATGTCCACATTCTTGCTTGAAGATTTTAGATTTATGTTAAACAAACCTCATTGTCACTGGGATCAACTCTCTTATATCCATGAATGCAGATACGTTAATTTGACTCAAGACCTGCAGAGGATTAATCTGACACAACTCTCAGCAGATGAGAAGCTGGCCTTCTTTTTGAACTTGTACAATGCCATGGCCATCCATGCTGTAATAAGATTTAGGGGTCGCCAAAGGGTCATAGATAGGAAAACCTTTAATAGCGAGTTCCAATACATTGTGGGAGGGTATTCATACTCCCTGGATACGATCAAGAATGGAATTCTCAGAAATAACAGAAGATTACCCTATTCTTTAGTCAAACCCTTGGGGAGTGGAGACAAACGCTTAGAGGTAAGCTCCACGTAATTCTCTTAGTAACTGGATTGAATAGGTGTTTTGACCTGGTTTTTGTTATTTGTTGACATGCAATATTTCTGAAAGTCGAAATGCACCGTGAACTGACAGATTGGTGTTCCTAAAATGAACCCATTGGTCCATTTTGGGCTCTGCAACGGGACAAGGTCAAGCCCCGTGGTGCAGTTCTTCACAGCTCAAGGGATTGAAGCCGGGTTAAGAAGTGCTGCAAGAGAGTTCTTCCAAAGAGGTGGAGTGGAAGTGGACTTGGAAAAGAGGACAGTTTCTCTTACAAGAATCTTCAAGTGGTCTGTCTGTCTGTCTGTCTGTTTGTCTCTGCATATTAATATAACATTATGCTGGTCACTAATAGCTTGTTCTGCAGGTTTAGTGTGGATTTCGGACAAGAGAAAGAGATCCTCAAGTGGGTAATCAACTTCTTGGATGCAAATATGGCTGGCCTTCTCACACATCTATTGGGAGATGGAGGCCCTGTTAGCATTGTCTATCAAAATTTTGATTGGTCTATCAATTACTAAGCTACACTTGTCCATACACAATCACTGGGATAAGATTGTGTTCTGTAAATGCTACCTTACCTGTAATGCCATTGAAATTAGTTGAGGGAGAGTTTTATAAAAATTTATTAATTTTTTGATTAGTTTTTAACAACGAAAGTTATTAAAATAAATCGAACCAAAAAGTTAAAAACTGAATCGAAAGTTCAAACGGTTCAAAATTTTTATAATTAAACCGGCAAATTTTTTAATCAACGAATATAAGTCTTAATTTTTACATTTTATAAAGAGATTATTTCTGTGACTCGAACTTGGGACCTAATTCTACAGGTTGTCTAAAGGTTTAGTTACAAAAAAAAAATTAAATTTATTCTCTTATTCAAAATTTAAATGAATTTATTACTAATTTTTTATTAAAAAAATATATCATATGTATAAATAAATAAGCCCAATGAGTTTGGAAGCCCTAATAAAAAATTTCCCACCTTTTGTTCCCGCCAAAACTGAGGCAAGACTCGAACACTTCTATCAAATGAATACGTACTTACGTGCGTGTAAATGTTCAGTTTTGTTTGGTAGGAGAGAAAATGGAGACCACGAAATCAGCACCTACAGGATGCTACAAGTGTGGGCGTCCAGGCCACTGGTCTCGTGACTGCCCTGATTCGAACGCCAACTCCAATCCCAATCCCAATCATACAGCCGGTTTTTCTTCAAACAAATTCAACACCGAAATTCCTAAATCTGCCGCCGCCGATAAGCCCAAGAAAGTGCCCAGAACCAGACCCAAGCTTACTCCTGAGCTCCTCCTCGGGGACGACGGCCTTGGATATGTCCTTCGCTATTTCCCTCGTCACTTCAAGTATCGCGGCCACGGACACGAGGTACTTTGAACCTCACCCATCGGCAATTTTCCACTGTTTCTCTTGATTCGACTTCTCTGTGTCGAGTGATTTAAGTCGTAAATGAGTTGGGGTTTTTGTAGGTGAAAGATTTGGGGAACTTGATTCGATTGTATAGTGAATGGCACTCCCATATATTACCTTACTACTCCTTTGATCAATTTGTACAAAAGGTCGAACGAGTTGCCGCTACAAAACATGTAAAGGTAATAAGACCCATTGCTCGTATGGGTTCAGCTTTTCTGTTAACTGATTATTTTGGTAAAATACAATAAAGTTTGAATTATTAGTGGGGAGGATGGTTTGTACACACGATGTTTTGACTGGTCTTCTTAACCTGTAATTCTTATGTAAGCTTACACATGAAATCATCTGACTAAATGTGGACAATACATAATATATATTCTAATTTGATCTGTGATTAGTTATTAGCGTATTGATTGACAGAAGTTATCACATGCAGTGCACACTTTGGCCCTGAAAAATATGTTAAAAGTCATCATAGTCAAGCATGGAATGCTTTCATCATAGTCGTACTCATGACTTGACATTGGAGATCTCTGCAGATAAAACATTAATGAATTGCGAATATTTCAGTCTTGTTTTCTGTTGCTTTTCTTAGTCAGAAATGGTTATATTTTGACTGTCAGTCTCTTTCTTTTAGCTGAAGGGCTTGGATGGTCATTGGTCTTTCCACTTTATCTGCTAGTACGAGTTCTTCCCATTCATTGTCATCATATGTCCACCCGGTTGACTTCTTATCTGCTTTTGGTGTCGTACTAGTGTCTATGAACGGATATCTGTTATTAGATTCCTGCCTTGTTTAACACAAGAATATACCAAAAAGGCATGGACTACAATCAAAATAATATTAGATTCCTGCCTTGTTCAACACAAGAACATACCCAGAAAAAGAAAAAATATGTATGCAAAGCAGTGAATCTTTCAAGAAATTGATTTCTTTTGAACAGACATGCATCAAAGATTTAAGAGAGAGGGTTGCCAGAGGAGGGGATCCAACAAAGTTGCGTGAATCACCACCTGAGCACGTGATTCATGATGATGAACAAGGTACAGTGGCTATCTTGCTACCAAAAGTCATTTGGGTCTTTTGTTCATGCATTTCAATTGCACGAAGGCACAAGCTTCTCTATTTTGTTCATGTTGACAATTGTATGCGCGCAGTCAGTTAAACCTTTGATAATCTTGTAAAATAAATCAATTATCTGGCATCATCGTTCACATGGTTAGCGATTCCTTATTAATGGACAAAAAATATGTCACTATGTAATGTTGAAGAACAATTAGATTACTTAATAAATAGTGCGTGAAAATTGCATGTTCCAATTCGGCATTTCAAGATCTGTGTCCATTGTATATGATAAGATGAAATCTTGAGAGTTTTGCAATTTGCGTCAGTAAAAGCTAAAATGGTGAGTATTGTAAAGTTGTTGGTAAACTATGACATTGGTTGGTGAAGTCTCTATTGCTCTCGAGGAAAAAGTCATTTTGTGATCATCTTACATGTCAGGTAAATCACTCAAAATTAAGTTAATTTAAAGGTTTGCTTCTATCATAAAAAGTTTGTCTATGGACTTTTGCTAGGTGAGTTTGACAAGGCCTTGTTGGGCTGATCTCTCAAATTTGTGTTTAATTTTGTTCCAGTTTTTCACCGTGCTTGAACCTAATCTGTATGTTATATAAACATATCCATTTCTCAAAACAAAAGGCTTGCTACTAGAAAGGCATTTGAAGCAATTCCTAGTGCTTGAACTCCAGGACTATCCTTGAGGATTGGGAAAATAAACAATGAATGCTTTATGTTAAATGTTAAAACTTTTGACCAAAAGACGTGTTTTTCTAGTCTAATTGGTTTTTGTCATAAGAGATTTTCCTTTACTGTTATTACGATTTACTGACAGTAGCTCTTCCCAGTGATTGTATCCATTTCAGCAACAATCACATGTAAATGATAAGACGTTTTTGTGCTGTAAGAGAAACCATTATTCCTTTATTTTGTAGTGACTGCTTTCATTCTTATAGTTCTTTCAAATCCTGCAGAAGTCGTGAACTATGATGGAGTTCATGAGCAGGGTGCTCCAACACCAAACCATGATTCTGAGTTTCTACAAGAAGACCTACTTCATGAGATTTATGAGAAAGTTACTGAAGTAAGTTTCATTTCTTAGTTTAGTTGAGCATCTATTTTACGCCGTTAGAATTTGTGTTTTTTCATTTCTGTTCTTAGAAAGCGGTAATCAATATGGTTAACTAGTTTAGTACCTCTCAATGAATAATTAGAGGAATTATGTCGTTGCATTCATGGCTAATGATACTTCGGATAGCTTCTGCCTCAAAAGGAAATTTGGGAGCACCTTACAAGCACTCATTCTTTGATTAGCTGAAACTGGTTTAATGATCGTGTACTGCTGAATAACAAGCATGTTGCGATTGAACTATTTGTTCAAACCATTGGATTTGAATGGACAACTCTCATCCAACAGGAACCAACTGGGACCTCACAGGGAGCTGTGAAGTTGCCAGATCAGAATGTTGGAACAACCAGCTGCACAGAAGCTCTTATCACAGATGAACAAAGAGCTCGAATGGAAGCTAACAGGTTGAAGGCATTAGAGAGAGCTGCAGCTCGACTACAGTGAACTTGCCAGTTTATTGTTTTGTTGCTCTCTCCCGGTCGGTCTTGTTTCCATTTAATAATTTCTTTTGGGTTGAACAAACATTTACTCTAAAAGTAGCGTCCGCTCGGTTTGTTCTGTCGAGCTTTTAAATTCGTACCAACAAAATTAACGCAATGTTTGATAAGATTTAATGTATTGAAATAGAATAGGGAATGCAATGATATGAAAGGTACGTCAATCCTTCTAGTAGTCATTGTATTAGAACTATATGGAATGCGAAATTTGATTGCATTGTAATTTTCATTATATGCCTTTTACTGGATACTGTTTAAGTGTGTCATGATTCTTTTATTAATCCATATATAAATTTCAAGTATGGTGGCACGTTTTTTTTAAAAAATTAGGAAATGTAAATGAGTATGTTGACGTATGGCATGCAAATTTGGAAGATCAGGATGGAAATTGATGTTTCTGGAAGCTTTTTGGTAGATATAATGTGGAACGAGTGTGACCTATGGCGTCTTAATTAGGGCATTTTAAAAGAACGAGTTGAAGATATGGGCATGTTAGTTATATAACATCGCATTTAATGAACAGAGGGATAGGACATGGTTGTGTCTTTGGTCATTTATTACTGAGCAGAGAAATAAGCTGACGTAATAGTTAAATACACGAATATGATCGACCTGTCTCAACTCTGTTTCAAGTCATTTTATTCGTATATTTACGTGAGAAATTAAAATAACATTAGAAGAGTATACAACTCCTCATATATTAGAGCCTATGTCGTATTTTGGAGTTAGTTAATGAGACTTGTAAATTAGACACCGTCATGCTCTAAATCCAAAAGTAGAAAGATAGCCCACTATTGTAAGTGTGAGCAAACATCACATATCCGAAGGGACTACCTAAACAAGAGATAGAATGATAAAAGGAAGTATGATGATTCATAAAGGTTTATAAATATAATGTAAAGTGGGTACTCATAATACAATGATGAAGATATGTTCTACGTTTCAACTAATAGATTTCAAAACTCAAAGGTACTAGACACAAGGTGTTCATATCATATGACAATGACACCGTATAAGGGTTGGTTTATGTTATACACCTCAAGCAAAATTGGCGTTGTTTGGTTCAAGGATGAAAAAGCTTGCAAGATTTGTCATAATATGATATGTCAACATCAAAATGGTTGATGATGTTGTCAAAACGCTACGTGTAGGGGTGTTCAAGAAAATCTGCGAATCTGTGAACCGGATCTAAACCGCATGAATCGAACTTATAAATAAGGTTAACCGAATCGAACCTGAAAAATCAGGTTCATGGTTCAGGTTCAGGTTTCTAACTTGCGGTTCTAGGTTAACCGAACCTAAACCGC
>JAOSBP010000204.1:5972789-5987347 GCA_027563825.1 Erythroxylum mucronatum
TCTCAGTCACTCACCTATAACTTCCGAGCTAATGCCGGGAAGTCTCTGCAACGTCGGTAGGTCGACGCTCCAAATGTACCTCTATAATGATCAAAAAGTATAAATATTATCAATTGTTCAGTCAGAACTGTTTAATGATGCACATGTAGCAATTAGAATGTGTACAATGCATGTTCATGATATTCCCGGCCCTAATCCAAAATTTTTCATCACAAAATTTCATCAAAAAAAATTAGAAATCTAACGGCACCAAAATTACTCAATTTGGACCTCAATAGGTCCAAAAATTAATAAAACACTGATCAGAAAACAATTACCAGGACCCACGTCAATCTCACCTCCAAAAATTTCCAATTTCTCATAAAATGAAATTAAATATTCCATGAATCTGATGCCTCTAGAATCAGGTCAATCGGATGTCAGATGAAAAAGATATAAGCAAAAGAAAGCATAACCAAAATAAAAATAAAATATTCAAAGTCAAGTGCTTCCTCGCGGTCGCGAGGAGTGTCGCCGTCGCGAGCGGTGACAATTCCGTCTGAGTCTCACTCGCGAGGAGTCGCACTCACGAGGCGAGTGCTTGCTCAAACAGGCAGCTAGCGATCGCTACCCGGCTCGCGATCGCGAGTTTGCCAAATTAAACGCCAGTTCGCGATTGCTACGGCTCGCACTTGCGAGTCAAAACACCATCTCGCGATCGCGAGTTTGCCAAATAAAATGGCCATTTCGCAGCTGCGACAATTCGCACTCACAAACCGCTATAAACGGCCATCTTGCGATCGCGACGTGGCTCGCGATCGCGAGTTCCCGTGTTCTTCCTCCCCCCTTTTTCATCTTTCCATCCGAATTTCAAACTTAAATAACTCTTTGCACACTTATCAGAAAACTACAAACCATACCTTGTTGGAAAGATCATGAAAAACTCTACAAGTTGCATGTAGGACACAAAAATCAATTTCACCCCTAAGGGTGTCAAAAATACACTCAAAGTTATTGCCTTCACAATGTCTCTCAAAACAGTGCCGCATTTTGCAAAATCCATAACTTCCCATTCCCTTTGCTAAAAATTACAAGGTTTATTCCAATAGAAAGATCAGAATATTTCCTACAACTTTCATGAACAACATGGAACCAAATTCAATTGCTAAATGGGTCAAAAAAATCAATTAATGATACTGCCCCTACATTTGACCAGAACAGTGCTATTATTTTCTAAAAATCATAACTCCTTATTCCAATGTCAAAAAATTCTCTACCTTATATCACTGGAAATATCATACAACATACTTCACTTTTCATGAAGGGCTTAAAAGCCAATTCTATTTCTAATTAGGTCAATTTCTTCCATGAAGGTGGCTGTCCTGCTAACTAGCAAATTACCTAACTTACGTCCAGTCTTTGAAAATTCATAACTCTCAATTTTGACATCCAAAATTAGCATGCTATATCTCATTTTAAACCTACTTTCTTCCTCTACAACTTTCCAGAAGATCACTTGAGCCACTTCGAATCAAAAAAATCGTTAATTTTGCTTCCAAGCACAACACTCACAAAACCTACATTTAGGGCTAAGTTCCAACATAATGCACATAAACAACCAACATTCAACAAGTTATAACTCACAACATACATATTGAAAAATTGCATACTTAGTGGCAATAAAAAGATGACAGGAACCCCTTCAACTTTCATTAAGACCAACTCCACAAATTCACCCTAATTCAACCTCGAAAAATGCATCAAAGTTTCAGGTCATCAAACTCGGATACTGCTCATACAACTCATATCATTCACTTTCAAAGCAAGATTCAATACTCTTCTCATCAAAATTGGGCAGAACTTCCTTCACAAAAAATGTAGCCAAATGTCTCAATTTTAATTTAGGACAAACCTCACCTCAATTGCTTAACCACACAACTAGTTATAGCAAAAACATTAGAACATGTTCAGGATAGATTTTCCAGCTTTGATACTCAATCCAATTTCTATCATTCAAATGCCAATTCTACTTCAATAAGCATACCAATTAGACAAGAAATCAATCAATATATCATCAATACTTTCACTTGGACAAACAACCACAAATTGGCAGCACCTAACTCAACTTGATTCCGTTAATTTCCATTCATCATTAATCATAAATATCAATCCAAAACCATGTTCATTCACTCACCCTCACACATACATACATTCATACCCAAACAAGTAAACCACAAGTCTCATGAAATTAATGCATCATAAATCATAATTAATGCACCAAAATTTCCAATTAATGCATCAAACTACTAAGAAAAGAAAATGTAATTTAATTCTCACCTAACAAGCTTCCACTCTTTAATCCTTCAATTAACACGCCAACTTCTCCACCTCACTCCACATACAAGATCATCATCTTTATAAGGGAGGTAGAATACTTAAGCTTAACCATATGAAAAGGATGCACTTAAGATAGGAGAAAAGACTAGGAATGAAGGATACTTGAAACAAATAAACAAAGAAGCAAGGAGGAGAAGGTTCAGTTGATGAACTACCAAGCCACCCTTTATGTTTTTTTTAAATTTCAAAAGCTCATCTCCCACTTTCAACCAAGAAGAGTCGAGAATGAGAGTAACAAAAGACAACCATAATTAATGAAGTTGGACACTTGTAATGTAATTAAGAAAAAGACAAAAGTCATTTAAGAAGATTAAACCCTAATGAAATGAATCTTTGACCCATTCAATTCCAATGGCGCCAATTACAATCCCAAAATCATGTACCAAATATTTTAGTGCCATTGGACAGAAATTTTCGATACCGAAAACCAATAGGTTCGCCACTTGGCGATTTTTTCGATCGCAAATTTTTTTCGAAAAATTTCAGAAAAATTTCTACAATTCCCTTAAAATATAAAATACACAATGACTCACTCCAATAAATTTTTCAAACACAATTACCACCTTATTCATAACAAATTTTCATTTAGGCATAAATACCGGGAAATGTCATGAATGCATGTACAGTTATTTTTCATGTGCAAAAATTCAACTGTTCACAAATACCAGTATGTATGAAAATTACAATTCAGTCCTAACCACTCTCACCCCTTTCTAAATTACTATTCTACTCTTCTCGTTGGGGGTGGGATGTTACAATGGATATAGCCGAAATTCATCCTGCTATTGAGAGCTCTGTAGCGGATAGCTTCACTTGGGGTCCTACAACTCATGGGCGATTCACAGTCGGCTCCACTTATGAGCTCATCGAAGGAGGCAGGTTGGAGGACTCTCGCCAACTGTGGACTTTAATCTGGAAGTGGTCGGGATCACAACGCATTCGAGCCTTCTTATGGCTCTTCAATAAGGGTAAACTGTTGACGAATTAGCAGCGGGTGGCTCGTCGGCTTACTATAGATAGTGGTTGCTCGGCCTGTGAGCAAGAAGAAACCAATTTGCATGCCATCCGCGACTGCCCGCATGTTAAAAAGTTTTGGGAACAATTTTTCCTAGAAGCAGTGGATCCAGATTTTTTCTGCAGGGACCGGGAAGGCTGGGTGGCTCACAATCTCAACAGGACGTTGCAGGTTAATCAGGTCAACTGGACCACTCTTTATGGGGTTGCCAGTTGGATGCTATGGCAGTGGAGAAACAGAAGCTTGTTTGAAGCTAATTTTACCTGGCCGGCAGATGGGACTCGTGCCGTTTTAGAGTATGTGGACTGGATAGGTAGGGCTTAGACTGTGGAAAGATGTATCCAGTCGACTCCGAGTCCCCCTCTAGGTGCTACTGTTGGATAGACGAAACCGCCAGAATCTTGAGTCAAAGTAAACTCAGATGGGGAAGTCAAGCATAGCACGAATATTACCAGTGCAGGGGGCTTAATCAGAGATAGCTAAGGAAGGTGGTGCGGAGGCTTTCTCCAACACATTGGTAGGGGCTCCCCTGTGACAGCAGAATTGTGGGAAGTTCACTCTGGCCTTACTCTGGCTTAGACGCTGGGTTATAGGCGTGTGATTGTTGAAGTGGACTCCTTAGAGGTCATCAACATTTTTTCTCATCCTGTTGTTGTTTTAACTGATGACAAAATTTTGGTGGTAGGTGCCCAACAACTTCTTAACCGAGCCTAGGAGGTACAGCTCCAACATGTGAGTCGCGAAGGGGACTAGTGTGCCGATCGACTAGCCTCTTTGTCAGCGCTATCCAGTCAAGGGCTTCACATGCTTCAGGAGCCTCCAATGACAGTCGTCGATTTACTTCACCGAGATCAGCAAGGCGTCCTGTATCGCCAAACCCTGCATTAGTTAGGGTGTTTTGTTTCTCTGTTTTCTTTCCCCTGTACCCCAAAAAAAATAACAACTCAATCAATAGTTTAAAACAACATAAATGAAAACGAAGAGCAGCCAAGAACCGATGGCAGAATGGTTATTGCTAAATAGGTAATTCAGCTGTTTGGTCCAAAAACCTTCATATCTAAAGCTTTTCACAAAACTGCTAGTTAGAATGAATCAGACAACCCAACCAGTTCATAGCCAAACAATAAAACAACTTTTTTAATGTAGTCAAACTTCTAATTTGGGTTAATTAGTTAAAAAAACAGCTTATTCAGTTATTTACCAAACGACCCCATAGTGTAAGTGTGTATATAAAAAGAAGCCAGTAATAGCCAAAAAAAAAAGGTGGATAAGTTGAAGACTCAATTAGTAACTAAACGATAAATACAACAAAAGTGGATTCATTATAATGAAACATTTGCTTTGGTAGTTCATCGTAGATTTTGACAATTAGTTTAGATTTGTATTTTTTTATGATAACTTGGAGGAATAAATTTGTGTTAGTCAACTTGAAAAGGAGCATTTAATGTGTAAATTGAAGCAATTTCTAAGAAAAATTTGTAATTAAATAGTGAGACCTATCGTTGTATTTATGACTATTCGATCTTATTTGGAAATGTGATTTTACTAAAAAATGTATTTTTATTTTTTTTCTTTCTTTTCTATTTTCTCAAAAGAGGGTTTTGCATGCTGTGAAGTAAATTACACAAAACATAGAATTTTGAAGGACAATAAAGGCCTAGTTATACGTTGATCCAAAAAAGAAAAAGGAGTTCATTAATGCAATAGCATTGACACTGTTTTCTTTTGGATGCATTTAGTTATGATTCCAAATACAACCAACAAAAGAGAAAACGAAAAAGTGAGATTCATGCATGGTGGTGGTCTACAAGGTACAACAATGGTGATGATATCCAAAACAAAAAAAAAAGTGAGATTCGTGCATGGTGGTGGTCTACAAGGTACAACAATGGTGATGATCTCAGAATCTAAGTTGCCCTGGAACTGAATAAATGTTCTTCAACTCTCGAATCCATCCTTGGAGGCATTTAATTTGATTTTGAACATTTGGTTTGTTACTTTAGTTGTCAAGTCGATCGTACAATCATCACAACATTATAAAAAGCAACGGACGCCAATCCATTCAACGTGGTGCGGTGTAACACTTGACTGACCCTCCGTGAACTCCATCCATTACATTACACCTAATTCAAAGTCCAATAACAGCAGCCATCAAATCTGGTTTAGGCCTAAACTTCCGGCAATGTCTTCGGGACTGTCGTGATGCCCCATAAGTCCACCGGCGATTCTCTGATATCATCTTCAGATTTTGCCCGCAAGACAGCTTGCACTAAAGAGTTGGTAGCTACTTACTAACTACTAATACCTCTCACAAGTTAGTAAAATATAAACCTCCTACTCCTAACCACATAATTGAATCGCATAGCCTTAACGTGAACTCAACCATATCGTACCCAACCCTACAGCAACCTCCAGAGCCATTTATTGCCAACACGTCTCCAATGCCCAATGGCAAGTGTAAAAGATATGACCCCATTAATTGCCCAAAGCTTTTTCCCTTCACCGTAGTCTAATTTACGTAGAGTGAAGGACACAGGTGTTCTTGGTTTTGGGCACTCCTTAAAGCTCACATTCACACTCTCTTTCTTGAATTATTATAGCTCTGACTACGTACAAAGAGCACAGGTAGATCCATAGAGCATTGTTTGTTCTTGGCTGGAACTTATAATTTTTGGGTATTCCGTTCCTTTCCCACTTGCCACTCTTTGCTTGATCACATATTGTGCTATCTTTTCCATCTTATATGTTGCAGAAAAGGAAAAGTTTTTGCCTTAGCCACCGTTGTCTTCTTGGGCTCTGAATTTGTAATAGGCTTTGCAAGTTCATCTATTGATTTCTTTGGAGAAGAAAGAGAAAAAGGTTCTGATTTGTGCCGATGATTTGCAGTAGTCCATGAAGGGATCTGTTCATGAACTCAGAGCTTCATGACCAGCTCAGCTTGAAGACGGGCAGTAAATAGAATAATAGTTTAAGGAGTTCTTTTGAGCAGCCCAAGAAATTGAAGAGTGAAGGGCCTTACTTTATTTTCTTCGATAATGGCTGCAGTCATAAGAATATAGAAATTATAAGAGAGGAGAAAAGAAAAGATTAAATTTTTATCGTCTGCAAGTTTTGAGATGGGTTCACGTGAGGTCTGAGCAGAGATGTCGGTGAGTTTTGCAAGCAAAGAGTTGGAGAAACGATGCCCAGTGACAGAGCTTTTCATTATTTGACTGAACTAAAGAGTTTAGAAGAGTGTCACCAATGGTTATTGTTTTCTCATTGGCCTTCAATGGCTCTGCAACTACTTCTCCTCCAGTTTTCAAGTTGAACCCGAGTGAGTAGATGATCTTCTTTAACCCTTTTTTTTTTCATTCATGTACTCTGAATTGAACCATTTCTTTCTTCGAAAGGAAGAACAATCAAGCATTGAAAATGACTCGAATTGGCGTTTTTTTTTTGCAGATTCTTTGATGGGGATGTTTTCAACTCTTTCTTCAGTTTGCGAGGAGAAAGGGGTAGATCTGAAGTTATTGGGGGGTTTTGAAAGTTAACTCGATTCATAAGCGCCAAAAACAGGAAGCAGTATAAACCGCAAGCTAATAAAGAGTTTGTCTTGGCGTTTGGGTTTGATCTTCCAAGGATTTTACGCTTCAAGATTCCCATATTCTGGAAGTTGTTATATTACACTTGTAGAAACTGTAAGTAAAAGATCAAATCCCGCATTATACCCCATTTAATAATTATAGATCTTTAAGACCATGATCTGAAAAAGATTCGATTTTTTTGTTTCCTTTCTCTTCACAACTTCCCTGTTTTTTTTTCCCCCCCTCTCTGCATATCAATTCTGGCCTTAAGAAACTTGTTTTGAAGGAGATGAAACCATTTGCGGTTTCAAGTTCAAGGTACCCTTTTCTCTTCTCATTGCTATTCTTCATTATCAATGTCCTTTCTCTCATTTATCCGGTTAGATCAGGCGACATGGAGGCCTTATTGGCCTTAAAATCGTCGGTTGATCCTTTAAACTCGTTGCCATGGCCGCAAGGAAGTGATGTCTGCAAATGGCAAGGTGTTAAAGAGTGTCTCAATGGAAGGGTCTCAAAGCTTGTTGTTGAGCACCTAAACCTGAGTGGTACTATTGACGGCAAAAGTCTGAATCAATTGAATCAACTCCGAGTTTTGAGTTTCAAAGATAACTCAATCTCAGGCCAAATCCCAGATCTTTCTGGTCTATTCAATCTCAAATCCCTTTTCCTCAACAACAACAATCTCTCCGGCAATTTCCCAGATTCCATTCCTGGCCTACATCGTTTGAAAGTGATAGTTTTAGCGCAAAACCACATCTCTGGTCCACTCCCAGCCTCTCTACTCAATCTCACTAGGCTGTATGTTCTGTTCGTGGAGAACAACAACTTCAGTGGAGAAATCCCACCTTTGAACCAAACCAGTCTCAGATTCTTCAACGTGTCTTACAATAACGTATCGGGTCAGATTCCGGTGACTTCAGCATTAATTCGGTTCAACAGGTCGTCTTATTCCGGTAACGTTGATCTCTGTGGTGAACAGATTCAGAGTCCTTGCACGAAAACAGAGGAGTCAGGACCAGCACCGAGTCCTGAACATCCTGAAGCAACAACCCCATCATCGAAACGGAGCAAATTGGCGAAGATCATAGCACCTAGTATTGGTGGGTTGGTGATTATATTAATATGTTTGGTTGTGCTGTGTTGTTTGTGTGCAAAGAAAAGTGGGAAGAAACAGGGGAGTGAAACAGGGGAAAGAAAAAGCAAAGGGTCAAATGTTA
Source organism: Erythroxylum mucronatum (assembly GCA_027563825.1). Taxonomy (NCBI): domain Eukaryota; kingdom Viridiplantae; phylum Streptophyta; class Magnoliopsida; order Malpighiales; family Erythroxylaceae; genus Erythroxylum; species Erythroxylum mucronatum. The sequence continues at coordinate 5,980,964 of JAOSBP010000204.1, forward strand.
GTGGGAGTGGTGCAACAACAGGAATTGAAAGACCAGAGAGAAGCCAGCAACAAGGGAGTGGAGGGAACAGTGGCATGAGCAGTAATACTGGAGGAAAACAGGGAGTTTTTTCATGGGAGAGCGAGGGTCTAGGAACTATGGTCTTCCTGGGCGCAGGGGATCAGCAGATGAGTTACAGCCTGGAGGATCTGCTGAAAGCATCAGCTGAGACGCTGGGTAAAGGTACAATGGGAAGCACCTACAAAGCTGTGATGGAGTCTGGGTTCATCGTGACCGTTAAGAGGCTCAAGGATTCGAGATTTCCGAGGGTCGACGAGTTCAGGAGACACATGGAACTTCTGGGCAAGTTAAGACATCCGAACTTGGTCCCACTCAGAGCTTATTTCCAGGCTAAAGAGGAACGCCTGCTTGTGTACGATTATTTCCCCAACGGCAGCCTTTTCTCCCTCCTCCACGGTACGTCCAGATCAATCACTTATAATACGTTTGCTTTCCATTGATTTGACATTACTTTGGTCTTTTGTCTATATTTTTTCCAACTCAATTAGGGCATGCAACGTTGCAATTAGTTAAGCGAGTAATTTATAATCTTACTTTCAAAATTATCTTTTAATTTTTCTCACATTTTAATTACACAGATTATATTTTTAAGGCACTTTAACAAATAATTAATAAAGATATATCAGACATTTCATTAACTTTTCTTAATAAGTGTGCATTCCTCTAAAACGACACTTATTTTGAATAGAAAGAAGTAATAATTAGAGTATTTGATAGGAATGCTTAGAAGTTTGGCAGTTGGAGAAGCTACATTGTCTCAATTTTGAAAATTAATGCTTTACGTATTGTTTTGTACCAGTACATCCGAGACCACACTGTTCTAATCAAAAACTTTAAATGATTTCATGAACTTTAAGTCTAAAAGTAGACAAAATAATGCAAATAATACTTATTCAAACTTATTGTTGTTGCGCATGTGTGACATAAACGGTCGGAGTGAGTGATGTGGCAAGACGGTATTGATAATCATAGATGGTGTGACGTAGATGGGCACGTGAGAGTATAATTTCAAACCCCAAATGGTTGACCAAGAAGGCACCTGTACCAAAATTAAGGGACTAACTGACTAGGGCTCGTGGCTGATCTAACCTTTCTTTCTTAAGTGGACCCGACCCCTGTTTACTTGTGTTGTCCCTTTCTCTGCCCCCCCCAAACTGTGCCACTCGACTACCCAAAAGCGGAATCCGATACCCAATAATTTCAAAACAGAACTTGGAATCTTGCCTTGTATTGAATCTTGCCTTGTATTTTAGTATATTTTATTGTTTTGTTTGATTTATCTCTTTTGTTTTTCAATTTTTACTATAATTTACATATACTTTTTTTTAGCTTGAAGGGGCTTTTTGGAGCAATTGATAAGGTCGTTCTTTTATAACCGGAAAGTCTTAATTTAAAGTCATGAAAATAGTCTCATTATAAAATATAAAACGAAGGTTGCGTACAATTGATGACCCTTTGTTTGAACAATGAGGATGGTTTTACGTAAAGCTTTAGTAAATTTGATTTACGGGGTGATCAATTTTCTGATAGGCTTGAGGTTTAGGTTCTATAGTTTTGATCTCTTGTGATTTATAATCTTCGGATTGAGTGTTTTGAGATTGGTGTTAGCTTCTTCAATCACTTGTCATTCATTGAACTATCCATGATTTATGAGCTCACTCCAACAATATAGGAGCCATGGAATGGTTGTTTAAAGATGGAATGGAGATGCATGTTATTTAATACATTTACTCTGCAGGAGCAAGAACTTCTGGTGGCGGAAAGCCTCTGCATTGGACATCATGCCTCAAAATAGCTGAGGACTTGGCAACTGGACTGCTTTATGTTCATCAGAATCCTGGCTTAACGCATGGAAATTTGAAATCCTCCAACGTGCTGTTAGGCCCTGAATTTGAGTCCTGCCTTACTGATTATGGTTTAACAATGTTCCGAGATCCTGATTCGCAGGAGGAACCAAGTGCTACTTCTCTCTTTTACCGAGCACCCGAGAATCGGGACACGCGAAAGCCTACCACCCAACCCTCTGATGTCTACAGTTTTGGCGTCCTGCTTCTGGAACTCCTCACTGGTAAAACTCCATTCCAAGACCTTGTTCAAGAACATGGTGCGGATATTCCTAGGTGGGTAAAGTCGGTACGCGAGGAAGAAACAGAGTCTGGGGATGAACCTGCCTCGAGCAATGAAGCTGCAGAGGAGAAACTTGAGGCTCTTATAAACATCGCCATGGCCTGTGTGTCAATTGCACCAGAGAACAGACCATCAATGAGGGATGTTTTGAAGATGATAAGAGATTCAAGGGCGGAAGCTCACGTTTCATCGAATAGTAGTGACCATTCACCTGGAAGATGGTCAGATACGGTTCTAAGCTTGCCTAGGGAAGAACGTTGAGTATTTGATTGGGTCAGGTACATGCACGGCGGCTTTATTTTACGTATTCGATTCTTTTAACATGTTCGACAAGGCATTGTAGAGTCCACCGATGTAAAGTTAATTCACTTCCATTCTTGATTCTGAGTCCATGTGCTGTGGCCTGAATTGCTGTCCTTTGGAGTTCTATTAATGGTGATTGGGATGCTCATTGTAGAACAAAAGTTGACAGATTCAATTTTATCAAGGACATGGTGCAACCCTTTATGCTGTGATTAGTGTTATACACTATGATCATAAGAATACTATCCAAACTTAGTGATTCGGCACTACGAGCATTATGACATCAAAATGGCCGACATTTCCTTCATAATAAACACATTCGTCAAATTCTTTTTTTCTGTTAATTAGAAACTAAGGTTTAATTGGGCATAGTTTGGGTCACGAGAGTTGGCCAAACCGTGTTGACTATAGATACTTTCAATGTTATTAGGGCACTATTTATATCCATGCCTGCTGTAGTGACATTGAACCTCTGTGTAACTTCTGAATATGGACACAATTTGGGCTATGCATGGGTTGGAGGCCGAGTTCTTCTTGAAACTTCACTACAGTATCTGGGGAGGGGCATGTCTCAGCCCGTATTCAACCAAAGATGCGAATTTAAAAGTACAACCTCTCTCTATTTTATAAAGAGAAACATTAACTCTCTCACTAAATAGGAAAAACACTCTCCAAACTTTTGTGGAGATTTAATAGAAAAAGAGATTTCTGTAATGATTTGCTCTCTTCATCTCTTGCCTATTTATAGGCAGGAGACGTGTGGGATGGTTGGCCATTTGGCCAGCTATCCTTAACTTTTATTTCAACTTTGATAGGCACATAAACAAGCAGGAGACGTGTGGGATAGCTGGCTATTTGGCCAGCTATCCTTGACTTTTATTTCAACTTTGGTAGGCACCGAAAACGATACTTATCATTTTTGACAATTCTACTACTTGAAGATTTGATTGAGAGTCAATCAGATCTTTACACTATTCTTTCTTCCTTGTCGTTTCATGTTGCTTACATATCTGTCAGGCCACACCAAGGATCGACACCATTGAATGATTTAGCTCGTCTAAACACATATCTTGTAGTGGATTTACTTTATCAAAATCAGTTGCATAATTAACATCAACATATCATTTGACAGTAAAATCTGATTCTCCATAACATAATACAACATCTGAGGTTCCCTTGATATATCTGAGAATCTTCTTAACAGTATTCCAATACTCTTGACTAGGATTCGCCATGTATCGACTAACTACTCCCACTGTATGTGCAATGTCTAGTTTTGTATAAATCATAGCGAACATACTTGAGGATAACTTAAAATTAACAGGAAGAGGGGTATAAATTGACTTACAATCTTGCATGTTAAATCGTTGCAAGATCTTCTGTCTCTATGAATTTGCATCCATAGAATCTTGTTTGCTGGCCCCAAGTCCTTCATTTCAAATTCCTAGCCAACTGTGCCTTCAATTCTTTGGTACGATCATTGTTGAAGCCTGCAACCCAACATGTCATCCACGTATAATAGTAAAACTATAAAATCATCTTTCTCAAACCTCTTAAAATATGCACAAGGGTCTATATTCAGTCTGATGTGTCCAAGGCTCGTGATGAAGGAATCAAATCTCTTATACCAACACCTCGGTGCCTGCTTTAAACCATACAGAGATTTGTTCAAACTGCAAACCAAGTTCTCTTTCCCTTTTTCCTTCAAAACCTTCTGGCTAGAGCATATAAATTTCTTCTTCAAGATCTCCATGAAGAAATGTAGTTTTCACATCTAACTGCTCAAGATTCAAGTCAAATGTAGCACACATCGCAAGGCTACTTGAACTGTGGTGAGTCAAACCATAGAAGAAAGTATTTCATTGAAGTCAACTCCTTCCTTCTGAGTATATCTTTTTGCCACCAATCTAGCACGATATCGCTCTACCTGATTGTTACAATTCCACTTGAGCTTGTATACCCATTTATTGCCAATAGGCTTTCTTTCTTATGGTAGTGATACCAGCTCCTATGTCTTATTCTTATGCAGAGCTTCAATTTCTTCCTACATTACTGCCATCTACTGAGATGTATCTAAACTATTCATTGCTTCTTGAAGAATTGATGACTCTCCATCCTCAGTTAAAAGACAGTATGCAATATTGCCCTCCATAATATAATCCGAGTGACAACTCGGTGCTCTTCTTGTGTGAGTTGATCTCTGAGTATTTGAAACATCATATTCGACTGGTTCTTGCTCCTCGTGCTCTAGTGCAACTTTAGAAAAATCATTTTGATTAAATTCCCTTTCCACTTGTACTGTTGCAGTCTTTGAATTCTCTTTTGAAGTGCTAACATCTTTTGTTTCCTCTTGATCATTATCTTCCAAGAAAATAACATCTCTACTTATAACAACCTTGTGGGCAGTAGGATCCCACAGACGATACCCTTTTACTCCTTCAGCATATTTCTAGAAAATACATCTTCTGAATTTTCGATCCAACTTCGTAGTTTCTTAGGCATTGAACATCATATAGGCAGGACTTCCAAATATATGGAGGTTGGAATAATCCACTAGTTTACCAGTCCACATCTCCATCGGTGTCTTCAACTCAATTATAGTTGATGGAGCTCGATTCACGACATAACAGGTGGTACTAACTACTTCTACCCAGAATTTCTTATCTAAGCTTGCAGTTCTCAACATTACTCTTATTCTTTCCAACAGAGTTCTATTCATCTGCTCTACTATTCTATGCCGTTGTGAACTGCCTTCTTGCTTGCAGAATTCATCAAAGTCTCTACCAGCATATTCATCTCTATTATCTCAGCGCAAACACTTGATCTACTTACCAGATTCGAGTTCCACTCACGCTTTGTAAAATTTGAAAGTTGGAAGCATATCTACCTTCCTTTTGATAGGAAACACCCAACATCTCCTCGAGTAATCATCAATGAATGATACAAAGAAATTTGCTCCTCCTAGGCACATAACTGGTGCTTGCCATACATCAGAGTGAATCAATTTTTGAATTTCTTTGCTTCTAAAACTTGATGCGTTGAACTTTAATCAGTGCTGCTTACTCACAATGTAATGCTCACAGAAAGGTAGTGATACCTTTGTGAGACCTGGAAGTAGATTCTTCTCTGTAAGTATCTTCATTCCTTGTTCTGACATATGTCCAAGCTTTTTATGCTACATCATTGCAGATTTGTCATCTGGAGTAGTCACCGCAATGGATGCCTCTTCTTCTTACAAAGTTACTCCCTTCAGCATATACATATTTGCAGCAATCTTCTCTGCTTTCACAAATACCAACGTTCCTTTAATCACTTTCATGATCTTGTTTTGAATCTCAAATCTAAAACTAAGATCATCCAGTTGTTCTATAAACAGCAAATTCTTCTCAGGCGCTCCACTTATCGCATTTTTTCAATAGTCTTAGTTGTCCCATCATGCATTTTTAACTTGATGGTGCCGATACCAACGATCTTTAGAGTTTGATCATTACAACTGTACACAGATCCTCTAGAGACAAATTAATACTGATAAAATCATTCTCCTCGAGAGGTCATATGAAAAGTAACTGCTGAATCGAGAAGCCATATATCAATAAATCTTCTCTTACCTCCAATAGTTGTTGTCGCTTCACAGACAATTACACCTTCATTATCTGAAGTATTTGCCGCATTTCTTTGAAAAATATAATTTTTTTATTCAGATTCCAATAATCCTACTTCAGGTGCCTTTTCTTGCCACAATTGTAGCACTTGAAATTCTTCTTACTCCTCGATTTTGATCTACCATGACTATGACTCTCACTTGGGCCACATTATATTGATCTTCCTCTCGTCACTATCCAGGCCTCCATTTATTGCAAATTTTTCATTCTGTCTTCCTTACTTTTATGCCGA
>JAOSBP010000204.1:5987447-5998206 GCA_027563825.1 Erythroxylum mucronatum
GGAAAGTAAACTAACATATAAGTCTAGTGGGCTACTCCACCTATCACCAATTGGTTTTAGGATGGAACCTCACTTGAACTTATATGTAGTTTAGCTTTCCTTCTCGTGTGAGCCCGTAGGCCCATTGTAAATTCTAACAAGAAGCCATATATCAATAAATCTTCTCTTACCTCCAATAGTTGTTGTCGCTTCACAGATTATTACACCTCCACTATCTGAAGTATTTGCCGCATTTCTTTGAAAAATATAATTTTTTAATTCAGATTCCAATAATCCTTCTTCAGGTGCCTTTTCTTGCCATGTAGCACTTGAAATTCTTCTTACTCCTCGATTTTGATCTACCATAACTATGACTCTCACTTGGGCCACATTATATTGATCTTCCTCTCGTCACTACCAAGGCCTCCACTTATTGCAAATTTGTCAATCTGTCTTCCTTACTTTTATGCGGACTCTCTTCTTCCAGAATAGCAGCTGTAATATTGTCGAAGACTAAAGTGTCTGTGTTGTTTGTTAAATTGATGATGAGTTGATCATACGAATTTAGTAGACTTTGGAGCAGAAGTTTCGATGTTCACTTATCTCTATTGTGTGCCCTAATGATGTGAATTAGAAAAATAGAGTATTTAAAATATTTAAGTGCTCCGTCACCAAAGTTGATTTCGCATGCGTAAAGTGTATAGTTTCCTCTTCAGAAAAATTTTGTTGTGAAGTGATTTGGCCTCTTACAATTTTGTGAGATGATCCCAATTCTCTTTTACCGTCTTCTTCTCCTTTATGCTTGACAATACCCCATCTGCTAGTGTCAGATGAAGATTTGCAATAGCATTCCCGTCCATCTCATTCCACTTATTATCATTTGTGAATGTTGTCGTCCTTTCACTGATGGCTGATCAATAGTTATCTTTTCTCAAGATAGCCTTCATCTTCAACTTCCACAATGAGAAATTACTCTCATTGTACTTTTCAATTTCAAATTTTGTTGTCATCGCTTCTATCACAAACAAAATTGTGGCTCCCACTATTTCACATGAATAGTACCCATATGTATAAATAGTACCCATACGTATAAATAGCTCGTATATGTGAATAATATCATGTGTATGTATGAATAGTACCATACACGTGAATAGTACTGTATACTTGAATTACAATAACTGCACAGTTTAATGAAAAAAATAATGCATGAACAGTTGCCACTTTTGTGGTTACTGTTCACCAACTTTCACTGTGCTTACCCGAACTCTGAATGGATTATGTCAAAAAATTCGTCGTAATTTTCTCACCTCGCTCTGATACTACTTGTTGTAAAAATCGACCAGATTAAAGCAGGTTTATAGCTATATAGGACTGAAAGAACAGTAATGAACATACAGGTTTTACGTGAAAAACCTCTAAATTAGGGTAAAAATTATGAGTAAGAAAAAAATTTTCACTATAAAATTTAGGAGTTTAACTTATCTCTATTTTACAAAGAGAAATACTAACTCTCTCACTAAATAAGAAAAACACTCTCAAAACTTTTGTGAGGATTTAACAGAAGAAGAGATTTCTGAGATGATTTGCTCTCTTTATCTCCAGCATATTTATAATCAGGAGACGTGTGGGATGGCTAATTATTTGGCCAACTATTCTTGACTTTTATTTCAACTTTAGTGGGCACCGAAAAGGTGCCTACCATTTTTGACAAATTGAACCCCTATTTAAACTAATCATGCTTGCATCAGAAACCTCCCAAACCTCAAGAACCAATAGGGAAGTTAGTCACCATATGTAAGTACGTTGAAGTAATGGGGCTAATCTTAGAAGATAAAGCTGTGGTCTATCCCCTCAACTAATCTCATTATGACATTCAGGCCTAACATGAATTCAATGGCCTCATACCTAGTTGATCGAGCTTTAGGCCGGACTTAAACTTTTTCTTTTTATTTTCAAGTTTGGGTTTGACTTTGAGCTGTCCAACACAAAGTTTAAAAGTTTTAAGTAAAATAACATTTTTTTAAAATAATAATAATCAGGTCAAGCCTGATGTTATAGGACGAACTCTCAATGATGATAACATAGGTGTTAGTCGCACTCGGCACATTAATCCTGTTATTAGCTTTAGGTAGTTGTTAGCTCTTTTATTTATCAAAAAAAAAAAAAGTAGATGACTAATGTCTAATGAAACATAATGCAAATGACTTTAGGGATTAATTTAAAGCAAGCCCTGAGGATCTCAAAGGCGTTGGATTTTAGCATACTTGGAGTACTAAGCAAGGGGCAATATGCATCTTAGGGAAAAATTGTACAAAGTCCTAATCAACTTCACCTGGCGAGCATATTTCACTCACAGTAGAGATCACTTCTATGACCCTCTATGCTTAGATTGTACCCAGTTAAAATTCACCTAAACATCTTCCTAAAAACAAGGAATTTCTAGTTAAGAATTAACAACCATTTGGTGAAACACCCTGGTTATGAAGATGTAGTTGCTAAAGGAATTAACACTAAAGTGATTGACTTCGAGTCTTTCAGATGCACAAGAGATTGCAAGCTATTAAGTAAGAGCTTAAGCTCATTTACATGAAAGAAAGTAGTAACACTCAGCAAGCTATTGTGAACATAAGGAGCAACATGTAGGACATTCAAGCTAAAGCTAACCTTATGTAGTAAGAGAAACTGGCAGCTCTATTTAGTCGGATGGCATCATAGCTTGTGATCCAAATGCAGGAACTTCATTGCAGTGGCGTTGCTTCGTCAATGCAGCAACTTTTCCCCACATGAACAGAAGTGGTTATGGAGCCGTGGTTAAAAACAGCTCAGGAAATGTTGAGTTTGCTCTCTCAAGTCTGTATTCTGGTATGTTTGAACCTAAGATAGCAGAAGCTCTAACTTGTCTTTCTCTTTTGTCCTAGGTTGATCTGCATCTTCCTGGACTGTATTCTATTGTCGTGGATGCTCAGAAAGTCTATTACTCTCTTCAATAATCTACAGAAGACTCATCTGATTTTGGTAAAATTATCAATGATTGTTTAGGTATTCTCAAGCGTAAAACTAATGTTTCAATGCGCTGGATTCGTAAGCACTGCAATATCAAAATTCATGAATTAGCTCGACATTCTCATTTGTATATCCTTTTATAGTTTGGGATCATTATCCTATCTTTGCTTAATAAAAAGTCTAGCTTTAAATAAATAAAAAAACCTATCCTTATTAAATGACGTAGATTCCTTCAACACCCACAGCTCTCTAAGACGTAGATTTAGAATATGAAGGCCAAAAGATGGTGATTGAACACTAAGATCTTCCACTCCTTAATCTTCAGCAAGTGCAACACTAAAAGCTTAAGGCCCTTCGCTGACAACTGATATAGCCTTTGACTATTTTAATAACATATTAGGTTGGACCAAGAGGCAAGTACTCAACTATCCAAGAACTCAGGTCTACTCAACAGGTTGACAACCTCCCCAAGCTATTCACTAAAATAAACATTGAAAAGGGTGACACAATCTTTGGGGACTTCTCAATAAGTAAGCTCCTTAGAGAAGTTGTTAAGATCTATCTTAAATCAAAGCTCTAAGTTCCTGGAATTTTGTAAGAGTTTAAACCCTCAGCTTGTTGCAACATTCTGATTCGGACCCGTAACTCCAGCCTTGTTAACTGGACGACTTCATATGAACCAGATTTTTTTCTAATGGTAAAACAATATAGAATTGATGTCAAATCCTACGCTCAAAATATGACCGGTGACAGGGTCCTATATCTGACATCTTAAGATATGGGAGGGATTTTGCGCAAAAAGGCATCGTCGTACCAACCAAAACAGGAATAGTCTTTGATTCAATAATTTCAATCATCCCATACTACACTACAATTGGACCAGGACGCTAATCAATCAACCCTTCCACACGATATACTCCTCACCATCCGTACAACCCGAGATGATGGCATCAAACTACTAGGCCACGGCAGGTTTGGCCTTCTTGCGCCTTGTCTTAACACCATCATCCTCCTTTGCCTCACTGACTCCATCATTACCCTTCTTTCGCTTATTGCCTGGCTTGGGTTTGTGAGCAGTTGGTAGCTCTTTAGAGTCATCTATATTAGGTCCTTCAGGTGATGATGTCTTTTCTTTTTCTTCGTCAACAGTTGGCATGTCATGGACAACATTCGTTTCATGCTTTTCGGTTTCCAGCTGCGGTTTGGGTTCTGCTTGTTCCTTCAAGTTGTTATTCACCTGCATTGGACAGGTTTCAGCAGAATCACCAGTATCAGAAGTAGCTTTTGGCGTCTCATGAGCACCATTGCTTTCCTCACTGCAATCTTCTGAATTTTCCATCTCTTCAGTTTTCTGCTGCAGCGATTCAATAACATCCATCAATTGCGTATTGACCTGTCATGCAACGCAGATTTCATGAGTTTTGCTGATACCTTAACAAATTTAAAAACAGCAATTTAAATATAACTTGAAGCCATCGCAATGAACAACCAGAACAAAAGAAACCTTTTGTTACATTACATCAACAAAATGAACGTAACTGATTGCTTGCAGTACCTGTGGATTCTGAAGAAAATCAGCTATGTCGGTTGGGCACACAGGGCATTTCATAATATTTTTTTGTGCTCTTAAAGTTCGCCTTCCTTCACATGTCCTCTGTCTAATGTGACTTTGACCAGCAAAAGCACCTTCTAAACATGCTTTGCAAAAGTTGTGTGCACAAGGTGTAGTCAAGGGATTAGTCATCAACTTCCGGCAGATCTGACAGCTAAACTCTACAGGAGCAATAACCAGATACACACTTTTGCTTGATATCATAGTAAAACAGTTGACCATCCAAACTAAATAGTAAGCACTTAAAGAGTCTGAAGCCTGCAAGCAGGTACTTCATAATTATCCAACCTTTTAGTAGTTTTTCTTTCATTGCCAATTTCAACCCTTTATTGCTCTTCCTGATTATCATGCCCTGTTTTGGACTTGCACAATTGACTCCTTTTTGGCTAGATGGGGGAGCTTTTTTCCACAACCAGCAACCTTTCTCATCCTAAAAATAGAAGCATTTATGACATATATAACCAATGCCACATATCTGGCTAGCACATTTTGCTATAGCAAGAAAATTTTAGACAATTGAGAAGGGCATGCAATGGATAGCAGTGTATCCTACTAGATGCAAAATTATGCATAAAATTCAATCTAGGACAACATTTCATGCAAGTGTTTCAGTGTTGGTAAGATATACAATGAGCATTCAGTTATGGAATGCAAAGACACCACATTAGCTTACATCAAAATCCCAGGCTGGGGATCCCTTCCTTTCAATTAAATCAACTGCATTCTTTAACTCCCTGATGGCTGGTAAAGGCCTGGGGCGATCACCATGAACATCACTGCAATGTGATTTTAGAAATAATAAGCACTTAAACGAAGACGAGGAAGGTAAGAGAGTAAAACTGAAGTCATTCAAACCTAGTCCAAGGGGCAGGATCATTGTCACATCTAACAAAAAGATATCTGCAAACCTTGAAGCCCTAACATAACAAGAAAGTTAAAGAAAATACCGGTTAGGAAACATCATTCAGCTTAGTTGGTTACCCTCTATGGAAAGATTATTATAACATTAACCTGCTTTCCACTCTTTCGCCAACATTTCTCAATTCTATAAATCCCATCATAGCGTACACCTTTTTCAGGTGCATAAGCAGAACGTTTCTCTTTATGGGACCTGCCCACAAAATGGAGAAATGATTTTATGTTATCATCAATATTTTAAAAATCAAACCAAAATTTAAACTAACAAGAAATGTAAGATCTAAAAGTTCATCCTTTATTAAAATGTCATAATACTGGTATACAATAAAAATTGAACAAAATAAAAAAAATTTAAATGTGGTTAAAAAAAGTATCATTACTCGTTAAAGAAGTTAAAAGTTCATTGAAAAAAGATATTATTAAATAAAACTTATTAATTATTCTAATTTATAAAAAAGATTAGTTAGTTTACAAAAATCAACCTATTAATTAATAACTAATTGTTAATAAAATTATTAATATAAATCGAACAAAAAAGTTAGTTGATTTAAGAATTTACAATTAAACTGATTAAACCAGTTTGAATTTTTAATCATTGGTTATCATCAATAGTAGAAATCACTATTCACAAACAAGTTTCCATTATCCAAGAAATATGCTTCTTATAAAGAATAAGGTTGCTGCTGCTGCATAATGCACACCACAGGAAATGAAAATGGAAATCAAATTTGGGTAAACTAATCATTGGCATTGAAGAAAACATACTGAAAGTAATCCTAACATGGTATGCTGCCATAGTTTATACAGAAAATCAAAATCACCTGACTACTCTCACAGGATAACCAAGCTTACAGCTGAGTCGCAATGCTTCGTTGCCCTTCTCAAAAGTCTGATCAAAAGAATGTGATTTGTTTGTACGCTTATTGCCACTAAGGTCCCTTCCTCCACTGAACACAAAATTGCCAAAACAAAATCATACATAAAAACAGAGAAACTACCAAATATTACTTCTAAAAATTATGAGCTAAAGCGTAAAATTAGCCCATCATCTCTTACGATCAGTCACTGTAAAGTTCAGTCATTATAATCCAGCTCACAAACATACTCCAGCACACAAAAATGTGACCAGTACCTCCCAGTGTACAGGAACCATTCACCGTGGTCCTCATCATCTTCATATCCGCCAGAGAGAGCCACTGATTGAGCACCATGCTTAGACTGACCAGCAATGCCCGCAACATGAGGAAGGTGGGCACCCCATTGTCTGCACTCAAGCCTATCCTCCCAACACTCTCCAACCAAGACACCCATATTTCTCACAGGATCATTCTCAGCAAGTATTGGTCCAAAATGATCAGGAGGTACAGTCACAAACACCTTCCCACTACAAGCATTGGCCTTGCCACTCTTCTTCGCACGCTCTGTAGTGTATGCTTTGTCCGGCCTGTCTTGGTTGTGCACGTACTGATACATCTTAGGGGGTGCATTTGTAGCACCAGATTGAGAAGTTTTGGCCATACGGATGGCATAAACAAGCGTGGAGTTGATACGAGGATTGTGTGCCATCTTTTGAGGGATTTGATGGCGGCAATTTGCGCACGTTTGCTTCCCCTGTGCAATCCACTTCTGGAAGCACTTGAGGCAGAAGTTATGACCACATGGCGTCTGCAATAAAACCCACAACAAGAACGACAGCTAAGATATACGTTCCAGTTCAAGGATCTAAATCAACAACTAAGCTACATGTTCATAACGGCATCATATACACATTTTAGCTAACTTTAAACGAAGAAATGAGAGGAATTGATACCGTCACAGGCCTTTCCGGCAGCTGCATGCAAAACGAACAGTTCAATCTTCCGCTAAGAATATCGAGGAGATGATTATCTTTGGCGTTGACTTTAGCTGAGTCCGATGAAGAAGGCGCTCCTTTACTGAGAAGCTCCTGGCGTCTCTTGGCCTTGTCCAAGTCGGAAAGCGAAGAGTCATTCTCGATGGCGCGAATCGCGGCAATGAGGTCGGACGTGGACGACGCTTGGGTTGGTGCGACGGCGTTGGGGTTGGGGTTGGACATGGAGCAGTCAGGACAGTCCCAGTTGAGGAGGGCGGCCATGGTTGGGGGAGGGGAGGACAGGCAAGGAGCGTGCCAGGGAGTGGCGCATGTCTTGCACGTGAGGATCTCTTCGGTGGGGGGTTTGTTCTTGCAGATCATGCAGTTCCCATCGCCGTCGCATGGAAGCTCCATTGAAGATGAAGATGAGAATGAAGGTCTGAGAAAGTAAAAGGTTATTGGATTGTTTGATGGTGATATGTTTGTTTATTGTTTTAAGAACACGCGATGGAGAGAGATTGGCGAATGGGCGGGATTTGAATAAAATAAGCAAATAGTTGGGCGGGACTTGACTGACTGATTGATTGATTGATTGATGCCTGAAGATTTTAAAACCCTTTTTTTAACTTTCAATTCCCCCCAAACTCCGCCACTAGTCTCTCAGCATTGATGTCGCAATGGGCCGAATCGACTGCCTCAGTTTGGTCGCTTCTGCGTTGTGGCCTTTGAAGTTTGACCTTTTGCCACTACCTGTCTACCCCCACTACAGTCTATAGTCTGCCTCTTCTTGCCTCAGTTTGGTCGCTTCTGCGCTATGTGAATATTGATGCATAGTCATACAAATTAGGAATTGACATAAACATAATTAATTTGAAACTATAAATGTTACAAGATCTATGATTAAGTTTATGTATGAGCTTAAAATATAGAGCAATGTCACATATATGAATGCAATATTAAAGGTCATGTAACCAAACATTCAAACTTACCATTACCAAAGCATATATGAATATAATAACTTATTATAAAAGTTCATGCATCTAAATTGAAATAATAATAAAATTGCTAGATAATTTATCAAAATTTGAAACTCACTTAAAATACCACGTGGCAACCATGTGCCACTTAAAAATAAGGAGAAGGACGTGAGATCTATACAGTCTAGTGTGTTTTGATCATGTTTTAATTAGTTTCCTTTTTTATTTTCCTTTAAATAAGGTCACCTAGTCAACACCTTTCTAAGTTTATTTTGTTTCCTTTTATTTAGTTTCTTCTTTAGGACATTACGTTATAAAATTTTTCCTATAAATAGGCACACTCTATGTACTTTGAAAGGGGATTTTTCATTCAGAAATAATATTGAGAGCTTTCTTGTTTTCTTTGTATTCTTTGAGAATACTTGACTTATCGAATGAATGATCTTCGTTTGTGGCATCCTATGGTTAGAGTTCTAAGAGACAAGTTCTCTTAGGGTTTTTTCATTAACCAACATTCTTGCTAGGGTTCTAAGAGACAGGTTCTCTTAGGGTTCTTTCCATTGAACAACTTTCTTCTAACCCCTTTTCTCTTTGTATTCTATTTCTATCTTTTCAATTTAGTTTCTTGTGCTTGCGTGTGTGTTTGATTCTATCCATTCCCGGGCATAGTTCCATCTTGTTGAAGGTTCTCTAGAACAAGTTCCTATCGGGTCTCGCATAATTACCAGATAAAATTTAATCTTCAAAATGTTAGAGTCGGCAACCTAGTATGTTTATATGGTATTATCTTGTCTTAAATTATCTTTTTATATTAATACAGGTATTGATAAGGAGGAGAGCAGTCATTAAATTGAAAATTTTATTGAAAAAATATTCGATGATGAAAGTATATTTAATTGTTAATTATTACATGTTTAATATTTATTTAATATAATTATTGCATAATCATGCATAATTTACATAATAATGTTATGACACATAGATGTAATCTGAATTATTAACAATCTTGATTATAACGATTATCTACCCCTTTTCCTCAACTGTGTGTTTATTATCTTTAATCTTTGTTCCTAGATTTACTTATTTTTTATGTGAGTGCTTTGGTTTTTTATAATTAAAGATATAATTATTCACTTGTGTATTTTTATGTTGGTTTTACACTGTTGTCTCTTCCTATTTACTTAACTTCAATTTCTACTCTCCAATATCTAGCTATAATTGATAACTTTATTTGAATTTTTTGGTAAATTGTATCATTAAACAATTTAGATAATATTAACATGGTGATACTCTTTTTTAACAAAAAATTATTTTTATAATATTACTGTTTTGTTTGTTGCATACGTAGACTCATAAATTTATAGTATTTATCATATGTATGCTCACGAGTCTATCGAAAACAATCTTTCTATCAGGAAGGAGCAAGAATGTGTACTATTGAATCTCCCTAGATCCCACATTTCAGCGGGACTCTCATTAAAAGTTGTTGTTATTATTATCATATTTATGTATAGATTGTATAACTAGTGACAAAGCATTTAAAGTCCAAACTAATGTCAAGAACTAAAATACATATGTTTTCGATTATTTGTATGGATGGATATTTATTTTATAGCTAAGAATGTTTTTAGGGATTTAAAGATTCAATTAATTATCTTTTATATTCTAAATAGGTTCTATCGTGTTTATTTGGATGTAACAACTTTACAATTGAGATAAATTAAGGTTACATTAATCTTCTAGCACTTCGGCACTTCTGCAGCTCCACCTGACCCCCCAGCTGATGCTCCCATGGACTAGCGTTGGCATTTTGTCTGTTTTGTTTTCTTGTATTTTTCTTTTGTTGTATTTTTCTTTAGTTAGTTCTTTGGATCCTTAGTTATTTTTGTACCGAATTTCTTCCATATTAATGATCAATACCACATTTTTCTCTTATATCTTTTTGTGCCTTGTTATTTCATGCTTTATACTTCATTTTCATTGAGGACAATGCATTGTTTAAGTGTAGGGAAGCTGTTTCCCTGTCTATTTTCTTATTACATGCCTGTTGACATCTTATTTATGAATGTGTTAGCCAATCTTGCATTATGTTTTCAACTTGGTAAAAATTAAAATTTTTGTCATTCTGCTGTCCCTCGCCGCGACGACAGGTTACACACCGCGGCGAGGCTGATCAACTTAGCTTGAACGTCGCGACGTCCACAGTGCTACACTTCGCGGGGCACAATGCTGCACGCCGCGACGTCAAACCTTTTAACAGAAATGACATTTATGTGTAACTCTTTTTGCTCAATCCAAACTTTTTCCGCACCAGTCTTTTGTAACTTTTGTTTTCAAAGACTTTATAAGTTTCAAAGTGGTACTTGAGTTTAGGAAAATATCTTCCATTCTTTTAATGATAATCGGTATTGGCTAATTTTACTTTCGATGTTTTCAACA
>JAOSBP010000204.1:6028057-6049348 GCA_027563825.1 Erythroxylum mucronatum
GTACACATTTCAATTCCTGCATGTGCAGTATTATACATTTCTGATTGTACAATTTGTAATATATGTGTATTTTAATTGTTATAGAGGCGCTTTTGGAACGTCAACCCACAGACGTTGCCGAGACTTCCAGGCACTAGCTTCGGAAGTTATTAGTGAGTAACCTAGACGGTTTCTCTCGATTATTAATTGCCTATATTTCTGTGGTGGATAATGGTGGGTTCTGATTTGCTTGTGATTGTAAATTCCGGACAGAAGGTCCGATGACTGTGTACTGGGGAGTTGTGTTATAGAAGTGCTACTTGTATGTAAATTTGAGGCCTACATGCCTATGATGTGATTAATTGTGACATATGTGCTGATTGTGACATATGCTGATTGGTTGTGGCATATGCATTTCATTCATGAATGCATAATCAGATAATGACAGTTATGACCGGAGCAGCCACCGATTAGAGCTTAAAGCTCAACGATTGTATTTGAGCCTCGAGCTCAACAGTGATTTAGAGCTTCAGGCTCAATGCTTAATGTGCCCTATATGGGACAGTTCAGGCGTTCAGTCACAACAACGTAATAATTAGAAAAGTGTCACATGAGCATTTCATATGAATTTGATTAAATATGCTTGATAGAGTGAAAGGAAAAATGCCTTATGCTTTTGTGAAATAAAGTGTTACTTTTGATCGATGTGAAGTTATGAAATAATTGTGATATGCTTGATTGATGCATGAATTGAGTGAACCATCGATGATGGTTACCTCACCGAGTTCGCAAAACTCACCCAAAATTTGCAATTATTTTTTAGGCTTTCAAGACCGAGAGTAGACTCCCAACTTCAGAGAGACTTTTCTAGCCGTGTAGATTGTTTTGGCGAGAGAAGTCATGGCTCACAGGTCGGTCAGCTGGGACTTTTGGGATGGCCTAGATAAATCTGATGTTTTTCCTCTTTCACGTAGCATTTTGTATTAGGTTTTTGGACTTATGTACAGACAGTAGAGGATGACAAGTGTATAAACTTATGATTTTGATGAAATGAAATGAGGAAAAAATTTGGTTTAAAAAACATTGTAATTTTTTATATTGTCGTTTTATTATGATGCCATGTGAAGTGTTTGTAGTAATTGTTCGTAACTTACCCTTATCGTAGGATATATACCGGAATGACCTGTGGGCATCCCGGTGTGTACCCTACGGTAAGGGGGCACTACAATATTGGATGCATGTTAAATTGTATGTTTTATATGTGTAATATTTTACATGCAATTTTATGTTTTATGAGACGAATGAAATTGAATCCCTCGTTAAAATATTTAGCATACGTAAAAAATGTGATTGTTGCCTTTCATTGTTATAAGGATAAACCAAAGTTCTGTTTATTGATAAGATTGTTGAGAAAACTCAAGGTCACTTTAACCCAAATATGTTTTAGTCTTATGATAGTGGGTCCTACTTAATTAAATTTGTGTGATTTAGATGACCAAACTTATGATCATATGAATTTAGAGGCATGGTTAGGAATAACATATAAGATATGTTTTGGCAAGAGTTATCACCTAACAAATTTAGGAGTCATATAAGATGTGACTGATAAAGTTATTATCTACCTAATTTAACTTTAGTCAGTTTGTTGAGCAAACTTAAGATCAACTAAATTTCAATAGGATCCTAGCCTGATGCAATTCCGCAAGTTCACGAGTCCCAAGTAGTATAGTATAATATCGTCCCACATGGAGTAATTGTATAAGTACTAGGCTTGGATCACTCAATTAATTGGACTAAGCAATTGTGTAAGAATGAGGAATTTAAATTAAAAGAAATTCAACTATTAGAATAAATAAATAAATACAACCAATGCTAAATGAAGATGCGAATATCTCTAGGGATTAATCCGAATGGAGTGTGGTAAGCTTTAAGGTTGGTTTCACTTTTAGCGTTTACTATAGATTTTACCTGGATCAATTTATTAGGCAAATTTTTGGTCGATAGACGGTTGAGCCTAGAGTTTCTTAGATCCTTTTCAAGGTATCAAAGGAGTATTACGCAATAATCCTAGTCTACTATCGTAGCCTAGCAATCAAGCATAACCTATTAAGATCTTTGCTAACCTGGTTTTCTCTCATAAATTCAGTCTATGTCTAAATCTGAAATTTATAAGTTCCCTGTTTGAAGTTCCGCTATCAAATTTCACCTATCGGTTCTTCAATTAACAAATAATGCTAAGTAATGGTTGGCCAAACACAATACCAGCAAAATTAATATCAAAATAGAAAAATCAAACCTATAAATCCATACTCATAAATCAACCAAAATTCAATCCACAGAAAATTACCTAAAAGCTTGCCCCAACCTTGAAGCTTTGAGGAAGCTACTCAATCATGATAGGATGGCCACAAAAATTAGGATCAACAAACAACATAAAAAGACAAAAAAATCAGATATAAAAATGAATGGGTTTTGGAATTTATGTTTGCATCCCTCACTTTTGGTGCATTAGCCTCCTTGGTGTGTCATGGCAGTAGCGTCCTGCAGCTGCGTCGAGTCTCCACTATAGCACTATTTTTTTGTGTTCTGTCGGCATCCTGGCCTCTATAGCGTGATGTCCCCTGGCTTGTAGCTGGATGAGTCCGTGTGGGTCCTTGGTGAGTCGGCGAGTCTCCACTGCTCTCTCCTGTAGTAGTCTTTGGTGTCTTGTAGCTCTTATAGCGTGATTTTCCTTCAGTTCAACTCCTAGCTCACGTTCTTCTCTGTTAGTGTAGTGCGTCACTGCGTGGTCGTTTAAGTGGTCATGTACCGAAGCTCTCCCTTCATGTTTTCGTTATTTTCGTGCCTCTCCTCTGCTCTGATGTTTACGCACTTCAACTATAGCGAGATATATTTTTCTCCGCGGTTTGCTCATCTAACTGTAACGTGATTCTCGTTTTTCACTGTAGCGAAGCTCCCCCTTCATGTTTTCGCACAGCTTGCCTTCAGTTCACGCCCTTTTCAGCCCCTTCTTTCAATTCACGCTACTCACCCCCATGTAACGCACAGCTCACCTTCCTTTTTGGCCACGTTGGTGTCTGCCTCTTTTTATTTAATTCCTCTCCTGAAGTGCATTTGCTTTTTTTTATGGGGTTGCTGTGCTGTTTTTGCACTGTAGCTTAGTGCCTGCGTGGATCTCTCTTCTGCATGGGTCGTTACTTGATGTCCCTATCCTATCTGCGTTCTCCTTTCTGCTCCCTGTGTCTTCAATTAAAAGCTACTTTCCTTGTTTCTTTTCTTTTCCCTGGTGGAGCGTCATTTTTGTTGGGTTCTGCGTTGTTTTTTTAATCACTCCAGCTCTCCTCTGTGCACTTTCCAGCTATCCTCCTTCTGCTTTGACATGGTGCGTTGTTTTGGTGGGGTTACTCCTCATTGTGTTTCTACGTTAGCCTTCCCAGCAGCTATCTCCACTGTTTTAATGTTGTTATTTCTTGCTTATCTATGAACTAATTGGGATATATATTTAGGTAAATAGACTATAAGATGTAATGTTTTGAACATATTTTTTAGTTTAATGAAGTATCTACTTTTCTTGAGATTGATCATGTTTTTATAATTAATTGAAATAAAGAAATGAAAGTGAAAGATTAAATTATTAGATCCATACATTGAGATTGAAAGGTGATTTATATGGGTATATCATAACATATATAATGAAGGTTATGTGATTTTCTCAAGAGAGAAAAGCATAATCGTTATGGGTTAGGATAAGACCCACAACAAGAGTTCATAAATCGAATTAATGCGTTCCTAGGTTGTTTTCATTAAAACAATCATTAGAACAAGATTTCAATTAATTTAATCTAAGAAAATGAGTCATGTTACTCGAGAGAGAGCATAATTATAAGTTAAAAATTCTTACCAATCCTAGAAACTAGAGTTATTTATTAAATCAGGATGAAGTTGGAACATAGTAAAGTCCTTAGGGATATCTTACCGAATCTAGTTTATTCATAGATTGCTTTCTTCTTGATTGTTGTTTTATTTTGGTATTCTAATTTTTATATATATTTATTTTATTTTTTACTAAAATGTATTTGATAGTCTAGATAATTAAGTTTGTGAATAATTGGTAATTAATAACTAGTCCTTGTGGGATTGCCTCATACTTACCAGCATAGCTATATTTATACCATACATTTGCAGATAAAATATGCACTATCAAGTTTTTTGCATTATCTCCAAGGACTAGGCATAGTTGATATTGATTTAATTTGAAAACTAATTAAATTAGTCCTTTTGTTTATTTTATTTTAGTTTCATTATTATTTTTTTAGATTTCGTTATTATTTCTCTTTTACCATTCACTTCTTATATGTGACAATCCAAAGCACTTATGAATCTTATTAAACTGGTTGAAAAAACTCTACATATAAGAAAAAGACTCCAAAGGTGGATAGAGGCAAAAAAGCAAAGATGGTTGCAAAAAAAAAAAAAAAGAAGAGATCTTTGAAGGATTTTACCATACCATTTATTCAAAGCTTCAATTCAACCATTACGAGGCCTAGGATCAAAACCAATAACTTCGAGTTAAAGCATTATCTTCTTTCCATAGTGTAAGATAATCAATTTAAAGGTCTCCATATTAAAGACTTGAACATGGATTTATCTATTTTTTGGAGTACTATGACATATTGAAGCTCAATGATATCTGACATAATACCATTAAGTTAAGGTTATTTCCTTTCTTATTAATGGATAAGGAAAGAGCATGTTTATAATCCTTACCAGTAGGTTCCATCACTACTTGGGATCAATTGTCCCAAATGTTCCTTGCCAAGTACTTCCCTCAGGTAAGACTGCTTAGATCAGAAATCATATCACTACTTTTTCTTAACGGGATGGCAAGTCACTATATGAATTTTAGAAGAGATACAAGAAGTTTTTGAGGTTGTTTTCATATCATAAGCAAGATAAGTAGCTCATTATCCAAACATTTTGTAATGTGATGGCTTATAACACCAAAATCTCAATAGATGATGTTGCTAATGGTACTCTTATAAATAAGATTGTAAAAGAAGCATACAGTCTGATCTGGGGGAAACATTGGTAGACTAAGGGGCCGTTTGGCTCAACTTCTATTATTCTGTTGTGGTTTTTAGTTTTAGTTTTAGTTTTTAGTTTTTGGTTTCTATTTTTTAATTAAAAAAACATGTTTGGTTGGAATTTTTAATATAAAAATTAAAAATAAAAACTTGTTTGGTTGAGATTTGTAATAAAAAACTAAAAACAAAAAAAAATTTAGTTTTATCATGTTGTTTCTATTTTTTAATTATGCTCTTATGTTAATTATTTTTAGTATAATAATTATTTTTAAATTATTTAGAAATATATGTATATTTATATAATTAAAGAAATTGGCATATTAATTATATATTATAAAATTATATAAATTAGAAAATTTTATAATATAATTATGCGTTTTGGAAATTTGTTTATGTCGTTTATTCTGTTTTTGCATTTCTGGTGATGTTTTTGTTTTTTGGTTTCTACCTTCGTCCCTGTTGCCTAAGTTTGTTTGAAAATCACTAGTGGTGGCGAAATGTTGAATGGTGAAGCTTGGAGTGGGTTTATGAAACCCATGCGTGGAAGTAGACAGTGGGAGGAGGCAGCGATGCACACTGACGGCAACGTGAGACGTCATTGGTCATGGCGACACCAAGGAGGCGTCGGTGGCGAGGAGGCTCAAGCGGAGGCGCGACAGAAGTAAAGACAGGAGAATACCATGTGATTCAGGGAATAATGAAAAAACCAAGAAATGAAGCAATAGCAGTAGACCATACCCAGGTAGGTTTATCGGAAAAGATCCTCAATTGAAGAAGTTAGATTGGTTTGTAACTTAAAAAAGCTCAATAATGAGTACAATTATCAGCTTAACTTGACTACCCACACCTTCAACTTCTAAGAGACATGGAAAAACATTGGACTTGGTGCTGGTTCTTTGTAAACGGTTGAGAACACCGTTAAAACAAACATCAATACATCAAGGAAAAGATTCATCTTCGTTGCCTCCATTGTTAACCTTTTCTCAAAGATGAAGGAGCAAGCATAGAGTAGTGAAGCAGAGCAAGGCTGAAAAACACAAAAGATAGTGAAATCAGGACGTGTGGTTTTTACGAGGAAAAAACCTGCTTTTAAATCTTACAAAAACGTCTTTTTTACGTTTCTATAAACCTGTTGCGATTTTTTTTTAATTTTTAGAAACCAGAAATGGCAACAATACTCATCCAAACGTGTTTTAATGAATTGTTTATTTTTTCATGAAAACCACAATGAAAAATGGAAAAATGAAATGGAACCAAACAAGCCCTAATATACTATAATTGTTGACCAATATCTCAATGGCTAGTGAACCCATATGTTCAATGTACATTGGTTAGCCTGGTTGACTAGTGCTCTACAAATGGTTGTTATAATGACTAGTTTTTTGCTTTAACAACTAGTATGGGTCTAAAAACCTTTAAATATATAATTTTTTCATTAGTTTTTTATCACACATGTTTCTAAGTGTTTATTAAGCACTTAAGCATCATTATCTCATATTTGTATGAATGAGCCTCTTTAGAGTTATCAAAGTGAGAAAGTGAGAAATTTTGAGTTGTAAATTTTTTTGGGTGTTTATATTATACTTAGGGGTGTTTTAGGTGACATCATGGTTCCTCTTCTCCATGAAGGAAAATTGTAAAAGAGTTCCTCTTTGCTAAGAAAAGATTGTACATAAGTTATTCCTCGCCTTAAAAGAATAATTATAATGGAATTCTAAGAAGAATCTTAGGAATTGATGTAGGAAAGGATTGTCTGTCAAACCACTATAAATCACTTTAAATTCTCTCTTCCTTATCTTATTTAAATTATTATTTAATTAATTTATTTTAAACAATTTCTTTATTCTTATATATATAGTTTGTTATTAAACTATGTACATTAGATAGAAAATTTTGTTAATTTTTATAAACACCCAAGTCACATACTTTTGGATGCCATTAAGAACTAATAGGTGTAGATGGAACTTTCAAAATATGTGTTCGTAAAGATGAAGTGGAGAGTATAATCTATCATTGCCATGTTTCATCTTATAGTGGTCATGCCAATTCTTCGAAAACAACTGCTAAGATTCTCTAAGAAAGCTTTTATTAACCAGTTCTCTTTAAAGATGTTCATAGGTATATGACCACTTATGTCTTGTGTCAAAAAATTGAGAACATTTTGAGGAGAACAACATCATAGAAGATCAGATATTTGATGTTGGAGAATTAACTTCACAGGTCCTTTTCTATTTTCATGTGGCAATAAATATATTCTTATAGTGGTGGTGTAACGCCCCAACATATACTTTGGAAGTATTATAGCATGTCTAGGTTGTATTAACAAGTGAACATAACGAATGAAGTACATCTAATTATAGTAAGAGATATAATGGTACTTAATGTAAAAGACAAGGGTAAATGGATAACTTGTTTGCTTCGACATAGACATACATACTTAGACGTGAAATATGTATGAAAATTTTTGATATGTTTGTTTGGATTTATGAATGTGATGTGAGGGGAATTGATAAAAGAAGTATTCCATAAGTAAATGGGATGTTTTTTGTTAAATTGGATGAATTTTTATGTTGCTTATGCATGATAAGACCGAAGTTAGTTGATTTGGGGTGTGTACCTCATTGAATGGATAGGTTCCACTAAATAGACTTCTATAATTTGGCCATATCTTGGGTTGTAGACCTCCAAATTTGAGATTAAACTAGACACATAGGTCTAAAACTTTCATGAAGGAATCAAAATCAGGTTCTGCCTCTAAAAGTTTTGAATTTTATTTTGAAGTTGAGTTCTGGCTACTGTCCTTGTTTTCAAACAACCTGTAGTTTTGGGGTATAACTCCCAATGTAATTTGCCAAGTTGCATGAAATTTATGCCATTAGAAACTTTAGACATAGGATAATGAAATAATTTGATAAGATTATAGGTCAATGTGGGAATTAAAGGAAGTGGAAGGACCAATATGCAATTTTTCCTAAAGTTAAATCATATACCAATAAGATTAAAGCATGTGTGCCCAATAGAATTGTAACATATAATCCAATAGAATTGTAAAACATAGTCCACTAGAATTTTAATACCTGGTCCAATAGAATTGTAACATGTGGTCCAATGGGATTGTCACATATGGTCCAATAGGATTGTAACATATGGTCTAATAGGATTTAAACATGTGTCTAATACTAGAAAATTCATGAAAAGGCATATGGAGAGGGAAGATGGATGAAACTTTGATGGCTTAACCTTAGATTTTTCTCCTCTCCATTTCACCTTCTTTATCCTATCATTTTTTACTTGGTGATTCAAGTAAAGCCAAAGAGGAAGGGAAGGAAAAGCATTAAAAGAACTACTTTGCCAATTTTAAGGTTTGGGACTTCACTTAGTTAATTTCTATATTTGTGTACATTTGAATGTGTAAAAAGATTCATTTGGATGTGGAATGGTTTCTGGGATGATACTTTGGTGCTATTTTAGTGTTATCTAGTATAGAATTGGTTGAATATAACAAGAGATTATCGTGTAGTGGAATTCTGTCTAGGGTTTGTTTGAACCAGTCACATTGTTTAAGTTATAAATCAGCCTACAGACCTCCAAATTGTGTAATTTCAGTTGCATATGAAACCTAAGACATAGAGATAAACATCTCCAGAAGGGACTATGACTTAATTTTGGCTTTATGACCTTGGAAATTGAGATAAAAAATAGTGACCTGATACTAGCCCTGCTTTCGAGTAGCTTTTGATATTTGGTCTATATCTCATGAATCAGGAGTCCAAATGACCTAATTGTTAGTGATATATAAACGAGAGACATAGAGGGAAAAATTCCTAGAATACCTAGAAACCAAGTTCTGACGTTTTGTATATGAATATTAAGGAACTATTAGTGGTATGAATAGAGAAAGTATCTATCACGATAGTAACATTGTTTTTGTTTCCAATTTTTACCGAATCTTATTCGAACCTCTTTGAATGTGTATGAAAAATTTCAAACACATAAAAATAAATTAAATAGGACTTACCATATGTGAATTGGGTGATTGAACATTGGAATATAAGATTGAGCATAATGCATTATGAAGAAAATTTACATGTACATATATGATTTGTATGCATATTCATTACTCATATGTGTATAGTATGATTATACAAGTGTGATTTTGATACCCTTCTAATGGTGGTAAGCCATGAATTGCATATATGAATGTAAATATAGATTTTATGACTTAAAATGTATATCATATGATTCATTAATATATGAATTGTGAAATTTGCACATGGATAAAGGAAATGTTATAATGCATACTCTATTGTCTTGGTTGTGGATAGATAGGCATGCCTATAGGGTTACAATGCAGCTGCTACAGTTTGACATCACCGATGTCCACAGTTTGATACCTTCGAGTATCCACAGTTTGATATCTTCGAATATCCACAATTTGATACCTTCGGGTGTTCATAGTTAGATATCTTCGGATATCCATAGCTTGATATTTTTGGATATCCATAGCACCCGTTATCGACACCCGTAGAAAATGTGCAGATTTAACACAGAAAGTAAACTTAACAGTCATAAATAAGAAATAAAGCATGACAACATGAATAATTGGTATTAATGAGCATTTGTATTGGTTGTAATGATGTGCAATTATAATGATAATTTGTATCAATGAGCGTTGAATATTAATATTTGACTTATAAATGTGCATTTTCAGTATATGGATAATATGTTGAATCATATTTGCATTATATACTTTGCTTAAGTATATTATCATTGTTTACATGAGTATTGAATATCAATTTTTGGTTCATGAAGGTGAATTTATGGTATATGAGTTGTGATATCTCTGAATGTGTGTGCCTGGGGGATGACTACTATGAGAGGTTATCTAAACTAAGTGTTTTCCCCACTAAGCTTTCAAGCTTAACATGTTAATCCATGTAGGTCCAAGTCATAGGATTGAGGTATATGGAATATCTACAGAGACTACGGCCAACAAATAGAAGAAAAAGTACTTTTGGAATGATTTTTTAATTACAGATGATTGCACATGTAATGAAGAAAGGAAATTGTATGTTTTCTTTTGGATTACCATGTAAATATAAAGATATATTACTACCGTTAAATGATAATGTTAAGCATTGGGGAGTTTTTTTAATGTATATGTGTATAGCATTGAATATAATTGTATGCTTTGAAGGCGTGTACAGGAATTTGGTTACTATGTGTCTGGATGGTTGTAGGTTCCGTATAGGAGGTGCTATATTGCCTTCATATATGACTCACAACCTAGCATATAGTTTTAAGGGGAAAATAGGCATAATTTTTATGATAACATTAAAACCCATTCATACCCATATAGAAGCTTGCATCAGGATTTCATTCATACTAGGCATCACACATAGCAATGCTAAGAATTTTCAACTTCCTAGGAGACCATTCAACATATTTAATGTCCAAAGAAATCTTCCTTATTATGCATACACACATAGAATTCCAAGCAATGCATTTATGTAACATCATTACTCATATAATATGGTATGTCATTTTTTATGGTAAGTTTGGGCATATTAATAGAATTTGCTTTATTAAACAGAGAATGTTAAGCAAACCTTTAAAAGTGTGGCAAAGAAGAAGGAACAAAACAATCAAGGAACTAAGCTTATTTGGGTTCCTAAAACACATTGACTGGATTATTTGAAGGAGCAAATGGTAAGAAGTAGATATAGTAGCTATTGAATTTAGCATTATTTTTAGAATTTATATCTTTTATATTGATGAATCTAACATTTTTGCTTCCAGGGAAATCTTAAAGATGTTGTTGTAGGATATACAGAATTTAACTCCTAAAATTAACTATAAAGACTTCTCAAATTGTTGAACTAAGTGAGCATGATGAGAATGATGAGATGCCACTAATGGATTCAGAATTGAAGAAGAATCATCCTTTAAGTCTCTCATAAGTAATGCTTAACATAAGGTAATTATTAGTTTATAATTTAAAAAATGTGATTACTTGCATTTATGTGTCAATTTGAGTATAAGTCCTTGGTAATGATTATTTGAGTTTCAACTATGACTAAGGTATTTTAAAGATCTGAACCTTAGGACATATAATTAGATACTATAAATATCACTAAGTTAGAATTTTCCCACTAAGCTTTCAAGCTTAGCACGAATGTTAATCCATGTAGGTTCAAGTCATATATGAGTAAGGTACAAGGAAGAATTGCAGGGACTAAGGCCAACAGATAGAATAAAAAGTACTTTTGGAATATGTTTTTAGTTACAAATGATTGCATATGTAATGAAGAAAGGAAATTGTATGTTTTCTTTTGGATTATCATGTGATTGTAAAGTTGTATTACTACTGTTAAATAATAATGTTAAGCATTCGGGAGTTATGTAATGTGTATATGTATAGCATTGAATAGAATTGTATACCTTGAATGCGTATACAAGAATTTGGTTGCTATGTGTGTGGATGGTTGTAAGTTCCATATAAGGGTGCTATAGTTCCCATTATAGAAGAATATGATGAGTGAATTTCCAAAAAGATAAATTGTGGTAGCTACTACTGTATAAATCAAATTTTGTATGCAGCAAATCATGGAGTGTTATGAAGAAGTGGAGGGATGTGAAAACGCAGAGTTAATCTTTGAAGAAGAAGAAGAAGAATTGCAAATAAAGGACAATTGTGTCCAAGAGATAAGGGAAATATACTTGAAAACCTTAAGCCGTAATAGAAGGTCTAAGCTTTAAGACTTTATTGTCACCTATCACAAAGACTATCATGTTAGTATAGGAGGGGAAAAGTTTTTGGTAAATAGTTAAAAGGAAGATACATAAGTCTTGAAAAGTTTTAACCAATAAGGCCTTTCAGAAAAATCCTCAGAAGGATTGAGTTGGTCCATTGACCTAAACTTCAAAGAAAGTAAAGAACTAAAGACATCCTTTAAAGATTTGCTACACAAACTAGTAGATAAACAAAAGCTAATGAAATCTAGGATCAATGGAAGGCCTAACCTATCCCTAAGCTCTAGGAAATAAGTAAGTGTCTAGAGTTAAATAAAATATATGCATAGGTTAAGGGGAGTTGGATAGACATCTCTTAAGAAAATAGATTCAAGAGTGAAGAATCTGTCAGAGGCTATTGTTCTGCAAAAAGGAAGGAATTCCAAACTTGTTCAAGGTAAATAATAAACTGATTCAATAGAACCTAGATGAAATTAATTTGTTCTTCTTAAGAAATGAGATTTTTGGAAGAAGCATAACTGTTAATCAGTCCAGAATAAGAAGAGAATTTAAAAGTGCTTAAGCTTAGACCACAATTTTCTTCTACTTAACAAAGTATTGCTTAATAATAGGCATCTTAGTTAGAAAGAAACATCTTTAAACGAAATTAAAGTATGTCCAAAAGGAAAAATGAAGGAATTACTAAAGGGACGCTAGAATTCAAGACAACAGGTGCAAGGTTGGGTTAATATTATAGTGGGTTTCTTGAAGAAGATATTAATTAAAGAAGTCTTTGCCTTTTCTAAGAAGAATGATAAGAAGGCACGACCTTTCTATCCACTTGATCCATTAGTTTGTACTATTTTGGCCACTTTTTTTTAATAGAGATTTTGGGGTTAAAAAAGGGGAAATTCCATAGGGAAGTTCGATTACTCACCTCTCCTAAATAAGGAAGAGATGGATGAGATGATTTAGTGGATATCGAGATTCCAATAGTTAAAGATAGACCTTGTTCATGGTCAAAATTGGAAAACATCCTACTATACTAAAAGAAGAAAATTCCAATTATAAGGAAGAACCTAAATCAGAGAACTAAGGTTGAGAATTTAATTACCTTATTGTAAAGGTTCAGTTAGAATAAAGACCACTTTAAGTTTTATAGCCTACATAAAAAATAAAGTAAAAAAATTAATGAAATTTGTATATAAGAGTATAGAGAAAGAAAATCTAAGATGTACGTTTGGAGCATTCAATTCAGCGAGTCTGTAAAGGAAGAAGAAGAGGCATGATGAATAGAAGCCATAATTCAGTAAGAGTATGAAAATGTCAAGATAATTTGTGAGTAGAGAAAGGAGAAAATACTGTAAAATAAGAAGACTGTCTGGAGTTTGAGATAGAGGATGGAGTGAAATGCAAGAATTTACAGTAAAACCAATAAATTCCAAGGGAGTAGTAAAAATTTGAAATTTGAATAAGGTAGATCTTTTAGCTTTTGTAACAAACATGGAGTTGAGAATTTCCAATGTAGGAGAATCTTGACATAATGTTTGCGCCCAATGTTCCCTCTCAATCAAGGATTCTCTCTAATTTAGGGCTAGGCGAAGATCTTTCTAATGATGTTTCTAGGCTTTCTCTTCCAACTTGATTCTCTTTGGCTCTTGAACTTCTCAAAACCACCGATTTGTGTTTGAGAAGTTAACTAATGGTTTTGTACCTATTTTATAGAAGACTATGAGAACTCAAATACTATATCCGGAAGGGGACAATTGCTTATAACATAAAAAGAAATCCAACCTATAATTAAAAGGAGCCTAAAACATGAAAGTCGAGTAAATATTTAGCTAGAGAATTTGTGGATGACAAAAGCCTAAAACATGGAGGTTCAACATACTGAGAGTGAGTAATGGACACAATAGAGAAACATGACTAAGTGGGCTAGAAGTAAGGAAGTTACAATAGAGATGCTTTGGGCTTAACTTAAAAGAATAGTGGCAAGAAGCTAGCTAGAATGTGGGAAGTGGAAAATACTTCTTGAAGTTGAGAAGGTTATATACTTTACCAGCACCATGGAAGAAACGGGAACACTACATATAAGACTAGAAAATTTATGAAAAGGCCTATAGATAGGGAAGATGGACAACACCTTGGTGGCTCAACGTCAGATTTTTCTCCTTTCCATTTCACCTTCTTCATCCCATCATTTTCACTTGGTTATTCAAGCAAAGCCAAAGAGGAAGGGAAGAAAAAGCATTATAAGAACTACTTTGCCAATTTTAAGATTTGGGACTTCACTTAGTTAATTTATGTATTTGTGTATATTTTAATGAGTAAAAAGATTCATTTGAATGTGGAATGATTTCTGGGATGATGCTTTGGTGTTATCTTGTATAGAATTGGTTGAATATGATAAGAGATTATCGTGTAGTGGAATTATGTTTAGGGTTTACTAAACCAGTCACATTATTTGGGTCATAAATTAGCCTAAAGATCTCTAAATTTGGTGATTTAAGTTGGATATGAAAACTAAGACATAGAAGTAGAAATCTCTAGAAGAGACTCTGACTTAATTCTGGATTTAAGATGATGGAAATTGGGATAGAAAATGGTGACCTAATGTTGCCCCTGTTTTGGAGCAGCGTATGATATTTGGTCTATAGGTCATGTTTTAGAAGTCGAATGGCCTAATCTTTAGTGTTTTGGAAACTAGAGAGATAGATAGACAAATGCCTAGAAGACCACGAAACCCACTTCTGACTTTTTCTATATGAATATTAAGGAACAACTAGAATCTATCATATGATTTGTTTCTAGACTGATAGTTTGCCTATTTTTAGACCACTTTGGGATTTAGCTCAAATTGCACTGTTTTAAGTTTGTTTTTGTTTTTTATTTTTACCAAATCTTATCTGAACCTTTTAAAATATGTGTGAAACTTTTCGAACACCTAGAAATAAATGAAGTGGCACTTACCATATGTGAATTGGGAAACTGAACATTGGAATATAAGATTGAGCATAATGCATTCCAAATAAAATTTACATGTACATAAATGATTTGTATCCATATTCATTACTCATATGTGTATAGTATGATTATACAAGTGTGATTTTGATACCCTTCTAATGGTGGTAAGCCATGAATTGCATATATGAATGTAAATATAGATTTTATGACTTAAAATGTATATCATATGATTCATTAATATATGAATTGTGAAATTTGCACATGGATAAAGGAAATGTTATAATGCATACTCTATTGTCTTGGTTGTGGATAGATAGGCATGCCTATAGGGTTACAATGCAGCTGCTACAGTTTGACATCACCGATGTCCACAGTTTGATACCTTCGAGTATCCACAGTTTGATATCTTCGAATATCCACAATTTGATACCTTCGGGTGTTCATAGTTAGATATCTTCGGATATCCATAGCTTGATATTTTTGGATATCCATAGCACCCGTTATCGACACCCGTAGAAAATGTGCAGATTTAACACAGAAAGTAAACTTAACAGTCATAAATAAGAAATAAAGCATGACAACATGAATAATTGGTATTAATGAGCATTTGTATTGGTTGTAATGATGTGCAATTATAATGATAATTTGTATCAATGAGCGTTGAATATTAATATTTGACTTATAAATGTGCATTTTCAGTATATGGATAATATGTTGAATCATATTTGCATTATATACTTTGCTTAAGTATATTATCATTGTTTACATGAGTATTGAATATCAATTTTTGGTTCATGAAGGTGAATTTATGGTATATGAGTTGTGATATCTCTGAATGTGTGTGCCTGGGGGATGACTACTATGAGAGGTTATCTAAACTAAGTGTTTTCCCCACTAAGCTTTCAAGCTTAACATGTTAATCCATGTAGGTCCAAGTCATAGGATTGAGGTATATGGAATATCTACAGAGACTACGGCCAACAAATAGAAGAAAAAGTACTTTTGGAATGATTTTTTAATTACAGATGATTGCACATGTAATGAAGAAAGGAAATTGTATGTTTTCTTTTGGATTACCATGTAAATATAAAGATATATTACTACCGTTAAATGATAATGTTAAGCATTGGGGAGTTTTTTTAATGTATATGTGTATAGCATTGAATATAATTGTATGCTTTGAAGGCGTGTACAGGAATTTGGTTACTATGTGTCTGGATGGTTGTAGGTTCCGTATAGGAGGTGCTATATTGCCTTCATATATGACTCACAACCTAGCATATAGTTTTAAGGGGAAAATAGGCATAATTTTTATGATAACATTAAAACCCATTCATACCCATATAGAAGCTTGCATCAGGATTTCATTCATACTAGGCATCACACATAGCAATGCTAAGAATTTTCAACTTCCTAGGAGACCATTCAACATATTTAATGTCCAAAGAAATCTTCCTTATTATGCATACACACATAGAATTCCAAGCAATGCATTTATGTAACATCATTACTCATATAATATGGTATGTCATTTTTTATGGTAAGTTTGGGCATATTAATAGAATTTGCTTTATTAAACAGAGAATGTTAAGCAAACCTTTAAAAGTGTGGCAAAGAAGAAGGAACAAAACAATCAAGGAACTAAGCTTATTTGGGTTCCTAAAACACATTGACTGGATTATTTGAAGGAGCAAATGGTAAGAAGTAGATATAGTAGCTATTGAATTTAGCATTATTTTTAGAATTTATATCTTTTATATTGATGAATCTAACATTTTTGCTTCCAGGGAAATCTTAAAGATGTTGTTGTAGGATATACAGAATTTAACTCCTAAAATTAACTATAAAGACTTCTCAAATTGTTGAACTAAGTGAGCATGATGAGAATGATGAGATGCCACTAATGGATTCAGAATTGAAGAAGAATCATCCTTTAAGTCTCTCATAAGTAATGCTTAACATAAGGTAATTATTAGTTTATAATTTAAAAAATGTGATTACTTGCATTTATGTGTCAATTTGAGTATAAGTCCTTGGTAATGATTATTTGAGTTTCAACTATGACTAAGGTATTTTAAAGATCTGAACCTTAGGACATATAATTAGATACTATAAATATCACTAAGTTAGAATTTTCCCACTAAGCTTTCAAGCTTAGCACGAATGTTAATCCATGTAGGTTCAAGTCATATATGAGTAAGGTACAAGGAAGAATTGCAGGGACTAAGGCCAACAGATAGAATAAAAAGTACTTTTGGAATATGTTTTTAGTTACAAATGATTGCATATGTAATGAAGAAAGGAAATTGTATGTTTTCTTTTGGATTATCATGTGATTGTAAAGTTGTATTACTACTGTTAAATAATAATGTTAAGCATTCGGGAGTTATGTAATGTGTATATGTATAGCATTGAATAGAATTGTATACCTTGAATGCGTATACAAGAATTTGGTTGCTATGTGTGTGGATGGTTGTAAGTTCCATATAAGGGTGCTATAGTTCCCATTATAGAAGAATATGATGAGTGAATTTCCAAAAAGATAAATTGTGGTAGCTACTACTGTATAAATCAAATTTTGTATGCAGCAAATCATGGAGTGTTATGAAGAAGTGGAGGGATGTGAAAACGCAGAGTTAATCTTTGAAGAAGAAGAAGAAGAATTGCAAATAAAGGACAATTGTGTCCAAGAGATAAGGGAAATATACTTGAAAACCTTAAGCCGTAATAGAAGGTCTAAGCTTTAAGACTTTATTGTCACCTATCACAAAGACTATCATGTTAGTATAGGAGGGGAAAAGTTTTTGGTAAATAGTTAAAAGGAAGATACATAAGTCTTGAAAAGTTTTAACCAATAAGGCCTTTCAGAAAAATCCTCAGAAGGATTGAGTTGGTCCATTGACCTAAACTTCAAAGAAAGTAAAGAACTAAAGACATCCTTTAAAGATTTGCTACACAAACTAGTAGATAAACAAAAGCTAATGAAATCTAGGATCAATGGAAGGCCTAACCTATCCCTAAGCTCTAGGAAATAAGTAAGTGTCTAGAGTTAAATAAAATATATGCATAGGTTAAGGGGAGTTGGATAGACATCTCTTAAGAAAATAGATTCAAGAGTGAAGAATCTGTCAGAGGCTATTGTTCTGCAAAAAGGAAGGAATTCCAAACTTGTTCAAGGTAAATAATAAACTGATTCAATAGAACCTAGATGAAATTAATTTGTTCTTCTTAAGAAATGAGATTTTTGGAAGAAGCATAACTGTTAATCAGTCCAGAATAAGAAGAGAATTTAAAAGTGCTTAAGCTTAGACCACAATTTTCTTCTACTTAACAAAGTATTGCTTAATAATAGGCATCTTAGTTAGAAAGAAACATCTTTAAACGAAATTAAAGTATGTCCAAAAGGAAAAATGAAGGAATTACTAAAGGGACGCTAGAATTCAAGACAACAGGTGCAAGGTTGGGTTAATATTATAGTGGGTTTCTTGAAGAAGATATTAATTAAAGAAGTCTTTGCCTTTTCTAAGAAGAATGATAAGAAGGCACGACCTTTCTATCCACTTGATCCATTAGTTTGTACTATTTTGGCCACTTTTTTTTAATAGAGATTTTGGGGTTAAAAAAGGGGAAATTCCATAGGGAAGTTCGATTACTCACCTCTCCTAAATAAGGAAGAGATGGATGAGATGATTTAGTGGATATCGAGATTCCAATAGTTAAAGATAGACCTTGTTCATGGTCAAAATTGGAAAACATCCTACTATACTAAAAGAAGAAAATTCCAATTATAAGGAAGAACCTAAATCAGAGAACTAAGGTTGAGAATTTAATTACCTTATTGTAAAGGTTCAGTTAGAATAAAGACCACTTTAAGTTTTATAGCCTACATAAAAAATAAAGTAAAAAAATTAATGAAATTTGTATATAAGAGTATAGAGAAAGAAAATCTAAGATGTACGTTTGGAGCATTCAATTCAGCGAGTCTGTAAAGGAAGAAGAAGAGGCATGATGAATAGAAGCCATAATTCAGTAAGAGTATGAAAATGTCAAGATAATTTGTGAGTAGAGAAAGGAGAAAATACTGTAAAATAAGAAGACTGTCTGGAGTTTGAGATAGAGGATGGAGTGAAATGCAAGAATTTACAGTAAAACCAATAAATTCCAAGGGAGTAGTAAAAATTTGAAATTTGAATAAGGTAGATCTTTTAGCTTTTGTAACAAACATGGAGTTGAGAATTTCCAATGTAGGAGAATCTTGACATAAGCTTTGCGCCCAATGTTCCCTCTCAATCAAAGATTCTCTCTAATTTAGGGCTAGGTGAAGATCTTCTAATGATGTTTCCAGGCTTTCTCTTCCAACTTGATTCTCTTTGGCTCTTGAACTTCTCAAAACCACTGATTCATGTTTGAGAAGTTAACTAATGGTCTTGTACCTATTTTACAGAAGGCTATGAGAACTTCAATACTATATCCGGGAGGGGATAATTACTTATAGATTAAAAGAAATCTAGCCCATAATTAAAAGGAGCCTAAAACATGAAAGCCTAGTAAATATTTAGCTAGAGAATTTGTGGATGACAAAAGTCCAAAACGTGTTGGTTGAACATGCTGAGAGTGAGTAATGGACACAATCGAGAAACATGACTAAGTGGGCTAAAAGTAAGGAAGTTACGAGAGAGATGCTTGAGGCTGAACTTAAAAGAATAATGGCAAGAAGTTGGCTAGAATGTGGGAAGTGGAAAAAACTTCTTGAAGTTAAGAAGGTTATATACTTTACCAGCACCATGGAAGAAATGGGAACAATACACATAACCTCATGGAATCTCCGAGGAGACAAACAATAAAACTAATCTTAAAAAACATTGTTATTATTCTAACTTTTTTTTTACATTGTGTATTCATTTTTATTACCTCAAATTACCTTAGTAGCTTGTAATTTCCATTTGTGTAAAAACAAATCATTTCTTTAGCCCAAATCGTATTTCAACATATTTTAGCATTTTGGTAGCTTAGAATTTTCTATTCTAAGTTTTCTAAACATTACTTATATCGCTGATAAAAAATTAGGTATAAATTTTGTGAAAATTCCTCTTTGGCACACCTGAGTTATAGATTAATGCCAATAGTTAGTCAAGCTTTGTTTTAATTTCACAGGTTCTATTTTTTGGTTTCTTTTTAATATCTGCACTTTATTTGGTTTTGATTTGACAATCAAAATTTGTTTATTTAATCTTTTTTAGTTTAACATGTTTCTAATAAAAATTTGACAAAGTGAGGTGTGGTTATAAGTATCTTTTATTTAAAAGGCTAATTTTTTTAACGTATATTTGTGATTGTTAGTCACTCTTTGAGTTATTCCATACTTTACATTTACATTTTTTTTTTGTAATTGTTACTTTTTTTTATTTAAATTCCACAAATACTCTCTAAGGTTTCAATTTTACCAGTGTGATATAGGCATTTGTATGAATTAGTTGTTTTGATTATGATATTATCTACAATTCTGCACATTTACAAGTTTTGAAAGCTATGCGTTTCAATAGGCATTTCTTGTATTAATTGTTTATATTTAATTTTCATATTTATTTTTGGTCGGGTCGGTTGGACCGGCCTTACCAGGCCCAGCTTCAGACCTGGGTATCGACGGCCCAACGACCACAGCCCGTTCGGCCCATCGGGAGATAGACTCTCACGGAAACACTACAACTCACGTAAAGACCTAAACCTAACGGCATTCTCAGGTATATAAGGTATTATCCTACCGTGATTCAGGTATGACAAGACAACCCTATTTTTCTCTGTTTTACAGCAGCCGAAACCCTACAAAAATATTGACTTGAACGTTGGAGGGGCCTCCTGGGAAATAACCCCCGGCGTGCCTTGTTTGTTTTTGCAAGTATTCAACAGCAAGATCTGTCAGAATTATGGATCTAGGCAGCAACATCCAGCCCCAGCAAAATCTGGCAGAACCATTTGGCGCCCATCGTAGGGCTCGACGTCAGGGCACCACATTCAGAACCACACAGATTAGTCAGGCGGTAGCAGCCAACCCTGATATTGCCGTCGTCTCAGCACTTGCATTGCAACGGATGGCTTCGCCGTTACCTGATACTCTCCCATCGGCACATCCCGACTCTCGCGCATAGCCTCAAACCCAAGATCAAGACGAGCTCAGCGTAGCTGAAGCCTTAGGAAAAGGTGTGGCCGATCGAGCCACTTTGGTTACGCCATTTTGCCCGAGCCGACCGTCCACAAAGTACTGGCGAGGGCCTTAGAAGCAGAACAGCAACGAGGGCGACCGATGTAGGGCACGGCTG
This sequence comes from Erythroxylum mucronatum, assembly GCA_027563825.1. Taxonomy (NCBI): domain Eukaryota; kingdom Viridiplantae; phylum Streptophyta; class Magnoliopsida; order Malpighiales; family Erythroxylaceae; genus Erythroxylum; species Erythroxylum mucronatum. The sequence continues at coordinate 6,049,134 of JAOSBP010000204.1, forward strand.
GGGACAGAAGGTATCAGAAGTGCCAAACGACGACGTGACCGATCAGTCGCGATCGTCAACACAATTTCTGGGAGTAGCACAGCAGGAGGGTCGACCGATAAAGGGAGAAAAAGACATGCCAGGCAGATTGTTGAAAATTCGCCAGCAAAGCAAAAGAAGCCGAGCGACGTGGTAATCTCGTTCGACGAATCCGATCTAAAAGGTGTAAGCCGTCC
>JAOSBP010000204.1:6057558-6073837 GCA_027563825.1 Erythroxylum mucronatum
CTTCAAGTCTGGAATTCAGAATCAGATCACAAACATTTCAATAATATGGAAGTTTAAACAAATCAAAACTATTCAGACAAATCAATCCTGGGAAAACATCTAGATTGACTCACAAGTTGCTCCCAAAGCTAATGCCTGGAAGATCCAGCAACGTCTGGAAGTTAACATTCCAGTTGCCCCTCTATAACAATTAATATACACAACATCACAATTTGCACTATCATAAGTATTCGATGATGCATATGTATGGCATGAATTATGTACAATGCATATTAATGATAATCTCGGGTACTATCCGTCATAAAATCGGTCTCATTTGGATCAGTAAAGCTTCAGAAATCATCGAAATAATGAAGTAAGATCAGTGGAATAACACCAGTTCATATTACTTAAGAGCACACTCACTATACCCGTCCTACTCTTTTCACTCAATCTTTCTCCATTCATTTCAGATAGTTATGATTCTTGGTGGGGATGTAGATCAATGTCTTACAAATCCAATGGTTCAAGAATCAAGTCATTTAGAGGTCTAGTGAAAAAGTTATGGTCAAAAGAATCCAACATGTTCATATCTTTACTCATATTGTACATACCTTAGCGCAATTGCTATAACTCTCACTACAGTTGTCGGATTGGCTTCATTTTTGAACTATTGGAAAGAGGACTCTTATATCTATAACTTTTGTGAAGACTTTAAAGACCAATTCTATCTTTGGACTTCTGCATCGTCTCACTTTCCTTTCGTTTTAGTTCTATCGTCTCAACTCCATCGTCTCAGTTCTATCGTCTCCAATTTTAAAGATCATAACTTCCAACTACGATGTCTAAAATTTTCATACTATATACCGTTGGAAAGATAAAAGAAAGATCTACAACTATCAAGAAGGAAACTTTGCCAAAATCTATCTAGATTAATCCAGATTTTCTCACGAAGTCAGAACACGAATTTTACAATCAACTCTCAACGTCTTGCACCCAGTTCTCAACTTCATGACAACTGTTGAGCTTCTTAGAGATAGAATCGAAATTCCATGCCTTCATATAAAATGTAGCCACATACCTCTAGTTTAATTCAAATTAAAAATCATCTCATTTGGACAACTAGAGAAAACATTATGGCTAAAAGACTAAAGCATACTCAGTGAACATTTTCCAGATTTTCAAACTTTCAATATTTTACAATACCTAATCGCTCATAATCTTTCAAAAGACTAAATTAACACTATAACCACATTTTTCATCCTCAACAACACAGTATTTATGAACAACCACGTGAATGCCATTTTCCATGCAGATGATAGTAACTTATCAAATTTATTTCATAAATCCCCAACTCTAAGGGATTTATTCACTACTTACCTGCTGAAAACTCCAAAATCTTCGAGCCCTAATCTCTACACGATTTTCGTACTTCACTAAGTACAATGACCAGTTTTTGGTTTTTCTTAAGGTAGAGGACACAAATGGCAAAGTATGTTTGGTGTAGGAAAGGAAAAGCATAGAAATCTCTTAGAAGGTGCAAACTCTGTGTATGGGAAGAAAATTTGAAGAAGATGATATTGAAGAAGAAACTTAGGCATGACTTAACCTGTCAACTCTCAAAGAACAGTAACCTACTTCTAGCTAAAGTATAAAAAGCCTAAGTGACACTTGTCATTTCCTTAATGACTAAGCTCTAACTTAGTTTCTTTTGAAACTAACTCCATTTAGCTCTCCTCTTTCCAATACAACTATCATCTTTACAATCCAATTATCTCCAAATCTTCATTTGATTTCTTTTTCCTATTTTCTATAATTTTTGAAATTTATTCTTAAATTCACCAAAATTCACAAATATCTCAATTCCACTAACCCGTAAAATTTTCAATGTAAAAACATTCATAATTCTCAAAAATTGACAAATCAATCCAATTATACCCGCAATTATTCATGAATATATGTACACTTATTTTCATGTGCAGATAAAATCACTATTCATGTATAAGTGTATGGCATATTACGCATGAACATGGAAATGCATCTCTAACTCTCATTAATCACTCACATTTACCATCCTAACCTTCCCACAAGTAATGGGATGTTATAATATATATATATATATATGCTAACAGTGGAAAGAAGATGAATAACATGCCATGCCTAATAGAAAAAAAATAAGAATCCAACATAGAAATCCCAGTAAACAAATTACTATTTATCATAATAATGTTGTAGTCTAATGTTAACTAAAATGCAAAACTCATTACACCAAGTAGTAATAGCATTAGAAGCTAGAAAGTAACAGATGTTACAAAGGAGAAAAAGAAGGTGAAGAGTTGAAGGTAGATGAAATAGAAACATAGATAAACAAAATGACATATGCTCACCATAATATACTAATGACAATTCCAATAGCAGCATTGCTGTAGCAAATATATCCATGCATACCTAGATGTGAATGCAAATTCAATAAGCTACCAATAGTTTCACATTACTACTCATCTCAACGTTATTCACCTCAAAATACTAATTATGGTGAGTGAACGCTTCCAAAATCCCCATTCTTGGGTTATGCATGTAAATCTTTTAGGTTATGTAGGGGCATCAATTGCCAGATTTTCATCATTTATATGAAGAGATTTCATCTCCCTTTTTCTTTTTCATGTAAATGGCTTTGTAGATGAGGGTACACTACCCCGCAACCTAGCACTTTCAGGTTTTTACTTCAGTTGTCCTACTTAGAGGAATCAAACTCTATTGATAAAGAAGGGGCACTCACCTCCTTATCAACTAGTCTATTTTTTTTCCTTTCATCCATCCATCCATTTTAAACCACAATCCTAGTAGTAGATTTAGGACATTCTTTTCTTTTCTATTTATTAGTCCATGTGTCAGTTATAACGTCTTTTATCTATATAGATCATGTTTTCTCTTAATATAGAGCAGTTATCTCCTTGAAATGTGTACCTAATGAAGTGTTTTAAGATCAATGAAGCGGGAGGGGAGAAGTTATTCATCAAGAATTTGGTTTTTTGAGATTGTAGGTTTCTCTTTGATGAGCCATTAGCTAGTCTTTTTTAAACTTAGGTAGCAAAGAAAGAAAGCCAAGCAAACAAAAATCCATTCTTAATCCCACCATAGATAATGGGACGTAGTAGTGTAGTATAGAACCTTGTAGGAATTTATATACACCAGACAGCATGTTGAACTATTGCACTATCTAGCCATGTATTCATTTTTTAGATCATGACCAAGAAACTAAATAAATAACAAAAGTTCTCGGTGCTTCATTTTTCACTAAAGAAACTTATTGGCACAAAAATATGAAAAATGATGATCAATAATAGCTCTTTTCTCAGCAAGTAAGATAAAGAAAGGATGAATTACTTGCATTGTAAATGATCAAAAGATTTGTTTTAATCGAAGCTTTGACTAAATATAAGTATAGAGAAGAAATCTTGGGTTTAGAGAGCTTATTCTTTATCCATGCAAGAAATTAGACTAACTGGCCTGTATGTAATGACACGTGTAAAACAAACACACCCTTATTTCATCCAAATATGTCTTAAATTGAGCAGACTCATGACATTTTTGACCTTCTATGAGCAAGTTATAAGTTTAAGTCCAAAACTGATCAAATTCAAAAAAGTTAAGCCTTAATTTAGGCTTTTAGCCATAAATCTTATTTATTTTTTTCGAACTGCTTAATTTGGAAACTTATGATAACAGTAGCTTCAAGCAAGATTTCAACCTTGATACTTTTTTATTATAAAAATACTAAATAAATTAAATTTTTAGCTATCTTTTTTAGATTTTCAAATCATTTTTAATCACATCAGTTGAAGTTCAGATGAGAAAGGTAAGTTAAAGCCAAAAAACAAAGCAATCAAACCATCCAAAACTATGAAATTAAACTCATTTTGCATCTTTTGCCTCCATTTGTTACATAAGCATTACATTAAGTATTAGATGATAAATAAATAGTCTATTAAGCACTTATCAATCATAGTGCATTGGAAGCTACAAAGAAAGTGATGAAGATAAACACAAAGATAATAAGTTCAACAAGAATGTCAGCTTATTATATGAATTTCATATTTGATTTATACGTGAATAGTTATTAATATTTGAGTTTAATATTTTTTTAAAAATTGATAGAATATCATTTATCAACCAAAAAAATGCATCAATACAAGATGTAATTTTACAAACATCAAGACCTCACATAACACAAAACATTACATCATCCGAGCAACTTTAGACAATAAACACCAACAATTTTCCTACTTGGTATAATCTTATTTTTGGTCTCAAGATTCCACCTTTGCTTCATAGATTCACTTAATCCCTCTCCAACATTTTCACAACCAAAATCTCCCTAATCTAGCAGTAGATTATGCAAGATAGTGCATATTTTTCAGTTGATTGATTTCTAAATATTTTATAGTTTCATTCATGACAAATGGAGTAGACAAGATAATTAAATGCTAGGCTTAAGTAGAACTAATATTATCCCATTTTCCCGTATTAGATATTAGTCTAGTTAAGAATTTTATCCCATTTTGTTTTTGGATAATTCAGGTTCAGAATATAAAGCTCTTTGACTAAATGACCATGCTAAACCTGTATTGAAAAAGTAGGTGGTAATAGTTTTAGTAGTTTGATTACAAAGTGAGAAGTGTTGGTCTATTAGGCCATGGATCTTGTCTTTAGTTTCAATCTACCCCTTGCTACTAGCCAAGTAATTGAAGAGGCCTTAGGCATTAAGGTTCTTTTCCATACTATATTGTACCACTCGATATTTAGACTAAGAGGTCTAAATAGATTGAGATAAGAAGAGTTATTGAAAACTCTTCTCTTTTTTAGTAGCCAAACATGTCTATCTAAGGATCATCAATGGAGGTAGTTAGGGAAATAGGTTTCTAATATGTTTAAGACCTTAAAGTTACAATGCCATATATTTTCTAGAATAATAAGATTAACTTGAGCATTAAGAGGCAATATTAAGGTGAACTGTCTCAATTGATCTCTCACTATAAGGGGGCTCTGGTTTGTTTGATTATCAAACTATAACTAAGTCCCCTGATTTTCCCCAATCTGCCAAAAAAATTTGATCCTTGAGATAATAATCATTCACCCATCTTGATTATAAGACTTCTTTATCACTAAATAGTCTCCAAATCCTTTTAGCCACCTGCACTAACTGGATTAATTTTAAAGAAACAATTTTAAGACCTCCCTCTTGCTTATTCCAACATAGTTATTCCTATTTAATCTTAGCCCCTTTTGAAATTTCTTCTTTTTTTGACCATAAGAAGTTTTTATGTACTTATTTAGTTCATTGTTTATGTTCTTTAGAATAAAGAGATAAGAGCTCCAATGAGTATTTAGATTTTTCAAGACTAAAATTATAAGCTAGAGTCTTCCAGCTTGGGACAGGAATCTGTTTTGCCAGAGCATATATTCTCTTCTTGGTCATCTTTAGTAAAGGTAAGCGATCATGATATCTTAGTTTTTTTTGAAGTGATTGGAACCCCTAAATATTTGAAATGTATTTCTTTAGGATCCAATCATGTGATGGCACTCAAACTAGGGGCATTGTTCACATCAGATGAGAAATAAATTGAGCTCTTCTGAGGATGAATTCTCAAAACTAACAGCCTGCAAAATAACTTAGATGAGTTAGATGTTAAGTCAATGGTACTATGCTTAGCTCCACAAAACATCATAAAGTCATCTGTAAATGCAATAAGAGTAAGTTTCAGATCTCTACATTTATGGTGATAAGTAAAACCAGGGCTAAGTTAGGAAATTTTCTATAACAATCTAGATAACACTTCCATTAAAAATATAAATAAGTAGGGGGATCACCAAATCCCATAAAGAACTTATGAAGTACCATTGATTAGAGAACTAAATGAAGTGGTTAAGATGCAGGCTTTAATCCAGCTTATGAATTTAGCTGGAAAGCCAAACATTCCAGGCTTATGAGAATGAAATTCTTGTTTAATGTATCAAATGCTTTGGAAAAGTCCACTTTGATAGCACAGTTCTTGATGGCCCTCCTTGTCCCATGATCTTTCATCAGTTCTTACACCATCAATGCAACCAAACTTTCATCAAGAACTTCACTTCAACATAGACCCGTAAAATTTCAGCATCCATACTCAATCATTAGCTTCCAAGCACAATACTCACAAACCTACAATTAAGGCTAGGTTCCAACATAATGCACATAAACAACCAACATTCAACAGGTCATAACTCACAACATACATATCGAAAAATTGCATACTTAGTGGCAATAAAAAGATGACAGGAACCCTTTTCAACTTTCATTAAGGCCGACTCCACAAATTCACCCTAAATCAATCTAGACAATGCATCAAAAGTTTCAGGTCATCAAACTCGGGTACTGTTCACTCAGCTCATATCATTCACTTTCAAAGCAAGATTCAACACTCTTCTAATCACAATTGGGCAGAACTTCCTTCACAAAAAATATAGCCAAATGTCTCAATTTTAATTTAGGACAAACCTCACCTCAATTGCTTGACCACACAACTAGTTATGGCAAAAACATCAAACCATGTACAAGGTAAAATTTCCAACTTTGATTCTAAAAAATGTTATACGGAGTTTTTGACTGTATCCGACTGCTCTAGCATACCACCCCCGTGAGGTACGGGCCCGGATATCACCCACGATGTCGGGTTCAGGTCTTGCGGGAATGGGATGCTACAATCAATATATTGTTTTAGATTAATCTACTTGGTGTGAAGGCTCCCTGTGTGTAGTAAATTATATGTTTTAAGGTTTCCTTCAATTTACTCACTATAATCTTTGAAATTACTTTGCACACAATGTTACAACATGAGTGTTATGTGTTTAATTGATTGTACATTTATTCCATAACACTTAGTGATTAATGCTATGAAATGTTTAAGAAACTCATTTTAGTTCATATTTGGTTTTTGGTATAATTTGGAAGCGTAAGAGCTAAAGTGAGTTAAAAGAATATTCTTTGAGCCATCCTCTCAATGTTCACACTCAATTGTCCTTGTGGAATAAGAAGGAGACAAATTAGGGTTACGTTAGGGTAAGAAAATCCAAGGAAATGAAACTTTTAAGATGATTTGGAAGATGCACGACCTTGTATCTATTCACACGACCATGTATACATTCAAAAGATATGCTTTTGACTTACACGATTGGATACACTATCTTGTACTGAACTGTGTATAGTCACGATTTAGGTAGATTTCTTGTCATATACGGTTTGACAAACAGACGTGTATTAAACTTTGTATATGCCTAGAAATCTAATTTTTCATATAAATAGAACATTTTGATGGAAAAAGATGCATAGATTGGTTTTGGGAGAAGATGAGGTGCAGAGAACTCATTCTTTAGAGACCCATGAAGGACTAGGCTTCCTCATTCTGGTTCCGAGATGAAATCGAAGCCGAAGACACGTTTTGGGCATCTCTTCATTATGTAATGTGTTCTTTCTCTCTTGGGGATTGTTTATGTTATCCTTGTTTATTAAATTGGGTGTTGTGTAAAAATGATTTTAATGCTCTATTAGATTGTTTTTATGTAAACTCATTGCTAGAATCTTAAATACAATACGTAATAGTTGTGTTTGCATTCATTTGTGGCAACCAATAGTTTTGAATAATTAGGGATAACGTAACCTAGGTTAAATGACTTGACTTTATTTGGTTGTTACCTTGATTAATATGTTTTCCTAACTTGTAATGTGGCTGTTCGACTAAATCTAGAGAGCTTGTTTTAGGTTGTTCAATAGTTAGGTAAACCTTTTTACAAAAATAAAAATTTTAACAAAAATCTCCCCCTGACTACTTCTGCCTCTCTCTCTCACTGTCTTACACTCTCACTCTCTCTCTTGTTCTCGTCTTTAGCAGTATCGACTTTCCTCTCCCTCTCCGACGACGACTCTCCTCTCTATCTCCAGTGATTTTCCTTCTACTCTCCTTACCGCTATCGAACCATGCCACCACCAGCCACTACTATTCTTTGGCACCATTTCCAACCTTCTACCGCTACCAAAATCGTTAGATATGGAATTTCAATGTTCCTGATCCAGATTTAAACCCACCCAAATTGACCCAAACTGATTTGACATTTAATTGTATTTTTTAATTTTTGGATGTGTTTTTTTCTTTGAAATTTGAATAGCAATCGTACTATATTTAGTTGTGTATGTATGTTTTGTGATGGTTGGAATTGTTGAAAACTTGAAATTGATGTAAATTGTTGGAATTATTGGAAACTTAAAATTATTGGAAATTATTGAAAACTTGGAATTGTTGAAATTGTTAGGAATTGGGATTGTTGAAATTATTGCAATTGTTGAAAGTCTTGGAATTGTTTGTGTAAGTTGGTGTAAAATTCTTGGAAAATTAATGGATTGAAAATTTTAGATAAGAAACTAAAAATGTTAATTAAAATTGGTGAATGAAAGATTGTTAAATCAAAGTTGGGGAATTCGGATTTTAGTAACAATATTGATTAAAATTAGTTAAGAAAGCAAACTAATTATAAGAATTATAAATTGAAATGTATAAATAAACAAAATATATTAGTTTATAGTTGAATTATGAGATTACAAAAAGTAAGTTGTAAACTTATAGTTGTGAGTTATGGTTGAACATGAATATGTTATAGTTGCGAGTATATGTCTTTAGTTTATGGTTGAATGATGTAATCACATAAAATGAGTTATATGATAGAAGATGTATTGCATTGTTGGTTTTTGGCTTATTGCCGAATTGTGTTGGATGAAATTGAATTGTGTATAAGATAATCATACAAAATGAGTTATATTATATAAGATTAACATGTGTATTGTGTAATTGTGTATGTTGAATACTTGGATTGTTGGTTTTTGACTTATTAGTGAATTGTGTTGGATGAAATTAAGTTGTGTATGATGTAATAATAGAAAATGAGTTATATTATATAAGATGGACATGCATATTATGTAATTATGTATGTTGAATACTTGAATTATTGGTTTTTAACTTATTAGTGAATTGTGTTGGATGAAATAGAGTCGTGTATGATGTAATCATACAAAATGAGTTATATTATATAAGATGTATATGTGTATTGTGTAATTGTGTCAGTTTGGACTTTTGAGTTAAACAATACATATTTTGTGATAACAGTTGATAATGAAATTATTTGTTATCTATTTTGATATATGTCTTCATTTATTTTTATAGATAAATGGAAGGAAGTTCAAGTACTACTGATCATTCAACCGCTTCACAAAGATACAATGATCCAGCTTGAGCTCATGCTGCATTAGTCCCTGGTATGAAGAACCATACTATTTGCTTGTTTTGTAACAAGCATTTAAAAGGTGGAGGAACCATCATATTAAAGAAGCATTTAGATGGGGTTAAAGGAGATATGGAACCTTGTAAAAAACTAACCTATGATGTAAAGTGGCAAATGAAAACTTTGCTTGAAGAGTATCAAAACAAGAAAGACAGAAGGGAGAGATTGAATTATGAAATTGGTAGTGAAAGTTCACTTGTTAATGTTTAGGATGATAGTGGAAATGTTGAAGGTAGTAGTGTTCCTACCCAGCAAGATGTGAATGTTGCATCTGGACCTAATGTTAGGAAAAGAAGAAGGCAGGTATTATTTTTTTTTGCACCACGAACTATTCCTGGAGCTAAGCCTTCGATTCGTAATGCTATGTAATCAAAAGAAGTAACTCACAATGTAGATATGCCAATGGCTAGATGGTGGTATGATTCAGGTGAAGCATTCAATGCTTCCCAATCTTATTATTATCAGCTTGTGGTGGATGCTATAGCCTCTTACGATTCAGCATACAAACCTCCTTCTATTGATGAATACAAAGGAAAACTTTTGAGTAGCTCTATTTATGAAATTAAAAAGTTATTTGGAAGAAATAAGAATGACTTGGGCTACTTATGGGTGTTTAATCATGTGTGATGGTTAGACAAATAGGAGGCATGAGCCTATTATTAATTTTTTGGTTTATTCTGCAAAGGGCTCAATGTTTTTAAAGTCTATTGATGCATCTAGCTTGTTAGGAATGCTAATACTTTATTTGAAATATTCGATGAAGTTGTGAATGAAGTAGGATCAAAAAATATTGTTCAGTTCATTACTAACAATGATTCCGCTTATAAAGCGGCGGGAAGAAGATTACAAAGTAAGTAAAATTCTTTTTTTAACTCCATGTGCTGCACATTGTATTAACTTGAAGCTAGAAAATATAGGGGGTGTTAAGTATTTTCCTATTATTGATGAGACTGTCCAGCAAGCAAAGAAAAGTGATCAAGTTCATCTGTAATCATGCATGGATTTTGAATTTGATGAGAAAGGATTTTACCAATAGTAGCAGTTTATGTTGTCCTGTTGTTACAAGATTTGCAATAAATTTCTTATCACTTCAGTGTTTATTAAGATAAAGAAAGAGTTGAGACAGATGTTTACAAGTGATAAGTGGGTTACATCTCAGCATGTTAGATCTAATGCTGAATTAGAGGTTTCTAGAATTATACTTAAAGATACTGAATTTTGGTCTCAATGCTAATTTGTCATCTGAGCTTGTAAGCTTTTAGTGAGGATGCTTCGTTTGACTAATAGTAATGAAAAGACAACAATAAGTTATTTCTATGATGTCATGGAGAGGGCGGAAGAAGCAATTAAAGCCAATATGAAAAAGAGGTCTTATTGTACATACCTTATTTTGCAATTATCAATGAAAGATGGGAAAAACAACTTTACTTTCTGTTGTTTGCAATTGGGGCATTTTTGAATCCTAGTGTCTATTTTAGACCAGGTTTTACAAAGAAAGCTGAAGGTAATATGGGAATGCTATTAAAAATTGCAACAGTTGTTACCCATGAGATGATGCAAAATCTCTTATGCTCACAAATGGAGATTTATAAGGAGTTTTCTACGGATTTTGGGATGCCAATTTCTATTCAATAAAGAGCAAAACTTAATCCAAGTATATATTTTTTCATTTTTGTTACTTGTTGAGAATTAATTATCACATTATTTTGTTTATAATGCTACTTTTGTTGTCTTAAGACTTACCGTTTCTTAGTGAGACTAATTCGGGAGTAGTATTCTATAATTGTAAAGGTTTGCAATTCAAATTCTAAGTCAATGTGTGAGTGCAACAGGCTATTAAAAGAATTTGAACACATTTGAATTCATCCATTCCAAAAGAAGGAATAGATTAGAGCACAAAAGATTGAATAACTTGGTCTTTATTTGGTACAATTTAAAGCTTCAAGAAAGGTATATTATTATCATTATTAAGTTAGATATAACTTCTTATAATTTTTAATAATTTAATTTTATTGTTTACTAGAACTTTTAATAGAACAAGTAATTCAGTAGATCTACTTTTTAAAATATTTATTTTAATAAAATAAAATAATTTTATTAATAATTTGTTAATAAATATTATATAAGATATTAAAATAAATTTATTTAATTAAAAATAATTTATCTTTAAGTTTTATCTAATATTTAATCATTATCAATAGTAAAAATATGGCATTGAAAGCTAAATAAAGTTTTATTTTTATTAAAAAGTAGAGTAGAAACTATTAAAAAAAAAAGGCAACACAACCAAATGGTCACTTCATTTATGATATTTTTACGTGAACAAATCCATTAACAATTGAAAGGCCATAAATTCTTAAAAGAATTGAAGGCTTACATCCTCCTCAGTCTTCTTCCTCATCAGTCTTCTTCCTCATCTTGTCACTAAGCTCTTAAATAATTTAAATCCTACATCTCCATTGATTATAGTGGAAATGTACTAATTAATTAACTGACATCCTATCTATATACTTACTGATTAGGCATTATGGGTCCCAACTTACAGCCAAAATGTGGCATTGGAGTCATTAAATGAGTTTGTCATGATTGGCGCGAAATGAAGGACTGAATCGCAGTTGAAAGATCGTTGACTGCATTGACAAGGTTGGATACACTTTGACGGTTGGCTTCAATCTGAGTCTCTTGGATCTGAAGCCTACGTTGCTCAATCTCCATCACTTCTCGATGTCGTTTGTCTTTCTTCTCTTCACAGTTTCTGATTGTTCTTGCCAAGATTTTTGCACTCTTCATGATGCTTGACCCTACTTTTTTATCTCCCCTTCTTCTCTTTGTATCAAGTTTCTCGCTGGTTTCTTTCGTCCCAGACGATTCTCCTGATTCCGCAAACAAAGTATATTACTTCCATACATACATGTAAAAGTTACAGGCACTCTAATGCTCAGCAAAATAACTATAAAACAAAAGCAGAACCTGTATATATATGTATATAGCATCCTTAAGGAATGGTATTGCTTTCTTACAAACTTAGCTAACCTTTGAAGTTGGATTAACAGTGTTTGCTCCATATATATTTGCACAATAATTTGCAAAAGCAATTGGAGGAGTGGCACATGAGAATCCTATAAAGTTGCAGTGGGATCCTTTATATGTAGCAGTAGCACTTTTTGGTGGTACACTACAAACAATTTGACTAATAAGGTCAGGTTTTAGTAAGCATGTGGCCTATAGTCTTGCTGACAGTTTTCTTTTCTGCATTCTCTGATTGTTCATTTCATTTTGATTTCATAATATATGATACTAATGGTTGATTCGTCATCACTGCCAACTTATATGAACTAATAGTGGATGATATATGTCTCTTTTTCTTTATCTGACACTTTGGATGGTATGATGATGGACCACCTGGGTTAATGAGTTCATATCACCTTCTAACACCCCCTTTTCTCCTTGAAGTAATCACAGATATCATTTAGCTAGTGTTCAGAACCATGGCATGCATGATTGTGCATATTCAACTTTATGATTAATCAACCTCTAAAAACATAAGTTTTGGGTAACAGTCAAAATGTTAAGAGAATAGAATGGTCAAAGTGGCTATCCTGATATCAACTAAGATCTTTTGTCCAATTTTTATATTGTCTTATTGTGTCCAGTGAATCTCAGTCATTTATTTATGTGGATCTTATATGAACCCCACATAAATAAACGTGGGATCTGCATAAATAAATAACTGAGATTCACTGGACACAATAAGATACCATAAAATTGAACTGAGAAATTGGACTCATCCTAATACAAGGGTCCATGCAAATTTAGTTGTACTGTATTATTGTACAGCCAAGGGTACGCTCGTAACAGAATAATATGGACAGAGGTGGCAGAGACAGGGTTTTCAAACCCTGCAAGTTTGACCAAAATCATTTAAATTTATAACCCCAAACACAAAACCAAACAAAATAGAGTTTCATGTGGGACTGACACACCAAAAATGCAATGGGAAAGAAAAAGCAAAGAAAAAGTACCTGAAACCGGGGCATCCACCTCCGTTGCCGGCAGAGCAGTAGTAGGCCGGACAGTCACCGGAGTTATTGCCGATGACACTACATGGAACTGCTGCTCTTGTCGTTGGTGTTGTTCTTGTCGATCATGTTGCTGTTGTTGTTGGGTACTGATCAGCATTTGTGGTGTAATGTTGTGGTATTTCCTTTGGACCACTTCGTGGAGAGCCTCGTAAACCTCGGGAGACAAGTTGGACGGGAGATTATGGTCCTTACGTTGATGTCGGTCCATGTTCCAGTAGGAAGGAGTGAATGAACCGCTAGAACCGGCATTGGATGACCTTAACTGATAATCTCGGATTTTCTTGTAGTCTCGTAGGAGATTATCCCACTTATCATTGCATTGGTTCTGGCTTCGGAAACAACCATGTGCCCAGCAGTAGTTCTCCACCCATTTCCACCGGAGCTCCGCAGGTTTGGGTGATGAAGACGACAACGGAAGGTTGTTAGGTTTGGAGCGGCGATCTTCGTCAAGCTTCTTGGCGGTGATTAAGAGTACAGTTTCTTGAATTGTCCAGTTTCCTTTGCGATATTCACGGCTGTTACTGGTAGTGGTGGTGGCGGAAGAGGGGAGGAGGGGGAGGTGTGACGGTGGTGTTGACGCAGTTGGTGGCAGCAGAGGAGTTAATGGAGGTTCAGACATGGCTGTGGAGTAGAAGAGGTAAACATTAAAGAGAAGTGGAGAGGGTAAGTGATGAAGACTGAAGAGTTAGTTGTATTGTATGGTTATTTGGAAACGGGACTGAGTTGAAATTTGTCGTTTAGTTTGTCTTCCAAATGGAGGCATGAAAATGAGAAATAAATGTGGCCAACTATGATGGTCATGCATCAATGACAATATGACATATCATACTTTTATCATTAGCATTGGAATATAAAATTTGTATAATAACTTGCATGAAATGTTAATACTTAGACATAAAACTTAAGTGTCTCTCGGATATTGATTTCCGTAACTCGAATGTCACAAAAGAATAACCTTACTAGTTGTTCCGAGATTCGGCCTCCGTACATTAGCTTAGGAGTAATTTGTAGAATCACATTGAAAATGAAATTTATATCCAAAATTGATGATTGAGTATTGGCTAAGCTTAAATTAATTGTTTACTAAAACATAGTTTGAAAACAGTGAAATTAAAGTTTGCAAACAGTAACAAAATAATTGAATTGAAATAGTACCCCGTAAATCTGTTATGTCATGTGCCATTCCAGAAGTATGTACATGAAAAAGTACCTATAACACAAGCTCTGGACAAAGTAAGAAGTTGAAGAAACAAAAAGCCTAGAAAGCTAGCCATAACAACCAGAATCTTGAATCTCCAGATTTCATTCCCAGGCAACAAAGATCATAGAGTTGGCTAGGCCGGACTCTTCAAAGCTCAAGCCTAGAAAGCTAGCCATAACAACCAGAATCTTGAATCTCCAAATTTCATTCCCAGGCAACAAAGATCATAGAGTTGGCTAGGCCGGACTCTTCAAAGCTCATTTTAGTCTCATAATCCAGATTCTTTGCCCCCGGGATAGCCTCGGTCAAGCGGAACCGCCTTGTCCGTGGCTCCTCTAATTGTGAATGGCAGAATGACCAAAGCAACTGCAAGACGATTAGCTAACCTTTAGTTTCACCAAGGAAACATAAAGCACCACTAATGCAATGAGAATAACTACATCAATATTGGCCCACAAACCATAACTAAGAGGGTCAAGCTTGACATCAGTTACATAGAGAAAGGGAATGAGCGGGAACAGGACTTAAAATTTGTCCATTTGCTCTAACTTACAGACAGCAGAAGTTATAATGAAATAAATTCACAAATAATCTCTTTACTATAATTCAAGATGACCAAACCTAGGTTTGAATGTAATTGGTCATTCAGACCTTAGTCCATGAAAATCAAGAAACCCAGAATTCCGGATTCTCAAGTGACCTAAGAGACAAGCTTCACCCAACTAATACACCACAATCTTAAATGAGGGCTAAATCAGAGTAGCTTCGTTCAATTAGATCAGCCTAACAGCTTCCTAAGAAAGTAAAATGTAAGCATCTATATATCTATATATAATACAGCTCAAACTTTCAGCATAAAGATTCCCTCTTTATGTCAAGGTGGGCAAGTTCAGTAGCCAAAACCCTTGATACTCAGGTTAACCATGAAGTGTCTGACAAAAGAGTTCAAAAGGAACAATATATTTCAGGAATGCCTGACAAGCACAGGTGATTACATGCTAAATCTCCCCTTTGAAGGATAGTTTAAAAAGGTTTCAAAGGCTAAAATAAAAGGCACAGGCTTTCTTTACCTGTATTGGGTCAGATTTCAGGAAACTCCTCTGCATCCTCCTTCCATTAGGAAGCCGAACTCCAACCCGACAAAGAAGGCTCCTATCACACTTGGGTTCTTCAGGCAAAGGTGGATACCTGGGTTTCACAGGTGAAACTGGTTTCTCCTGCACCTCAGGACTGGTCACATCTTTATCATTGGAAGGGGCTGTAGCTGACTCTTTCATGCACTCCATCGAGGCAACCAATGCTCGTTGCACTTCCTCATCTTCTTCATTAGTTTCAACTGCAGTTATTATATGTTATAAACTCAGGTTTATGTTGCAAAAAGAACAGATGCATCTAAAGAATATGGAAATTTAATTCAATTTTATGTTTAAAAAAGTGATATCAAATGACTGAGATGTCATCTAATCTCAGCATCATAACACACAGTGCAAATGCCATAAACCACTCTTCTAGTACCATAACAAAGAAATAAATGCCATGAACTGTAATATGACATTGTCTCATTTACTAGAAAATACATTTAATTAACACAAGAAAGGGGGGGGAGGGGGGGAGTCATAGTTTACCTTTGTCTTTATCTGGAGTCCAC
>JAOSBP010000204.1:6090572-6107974 GCA_027563825.1 Erythroxylum mucronatum
GTAATCATTCCTTCCTCTTAACCAACCATCATAATTATAATGATAATATCCATTCTCATTCCTCACTATATTCATTCTCATTCCTATTATCATTCCCCCGTACAAACCAACCGCCTTTTTACATTTATTAACTCATTATTTTCTTATGGAACTATAAAGGTTTCCAATTTGTTGTCAAAAAGTTGTCTGGCAATTGAAAATTTTGAGAAACATATCTCTTTACATTCATATTGTTCCCACTCAGATTTGATAATGTTAAAGAACTCGCACTGGATTGCAATTGTCGTTGATCAAAAACTAATTCTTCGTCTCCTAAATTACTCCCATTTTGATGGATTTCATCTAATTAATCTCAACTTACCATAATAGCCTGATTTAGTAACTCAAATATAGAAAAGTTGTGTCCTATAATTTTTTTGTTTTAGAATAATTAGATTTAGATGTGGTTCTAAAAAAACTTAGGGCTGTTTAGGGCTGTTTAGTTTTACTTCTATTTTTCTGTTGTGATTTTTAATTTTTATTTTTAAATTTTAGTTTTTTTAAAAAAAACTTGTTTGATTGTTAATGTGTAATAATTACATAATATATAAAACTTAAAGATAATTATTTTTTATAAATACATATATTTTTATTTTAATACTTATATAATATTTATTAAAAATTAATAGTAAAATTATTATATTTTATTCAAATAAATAATTTATAAGTGAATTTTACTTACAAATTAATATTTATTTTATTGTATTTTAATTTTTAGAGATTTTTAAAATTTATATATTTTCAAGATATTTTAAAATTAAATTATTTTTATTAATAATTATTTAATTTAATTTAATTTAATTGAAAATTTAAATTAATTATAAAAATTAATCGAGTTATTAAATTAAATTATTAATAACTATTAGTAATTAATATTAAATAATTAAACATATAATATTGAATCAATAATTTTATTAACAATTAATATTAAATAATTAAATAATATATGTTTAATTGATAATAAATCATACCATGAAAAAATAAAACAAAAAATAACTTTTTATGGTTTTCATAAATTATGAAAATTGAAAGAAATCAAAACTAAAAACATAAACCGTAAATTCAAACAAACTAATTTTTTACTAAATTTAAAAAATATAATTATAATTATAAATAAAAACAATCATCATCATCATCATTATCATCATCACACCCAGTCCGAAGTTTCGCAATAAAGCGAGGTCTGGAGAGGTCTGATAGTACGCAGCCTTACCCTTATATAGTAGAGAGGTTGTTTTCAATAGACCTACATGCAAATGTGATAATAAAAGAGTGATGCAGATTAAAGAGTAAACTAGTAAAACTGACACGCTAAATAATTATGTAAATAAAATTACAATACATACATAAATAAAAAATGAAGTATAACCAAAGGATATACCTAATGGTGACCGGATCTGCTAGTACCTGACACGTTGTAAAGACTGACTCTTCTTGTCGCTAGTTAAGCTAAGGGTCTTCGCTCAGAGACCCTGAGGGTATGACAATTTTACGGTTTTAAACAGCCTCATGGGATCTTTTCCCAATACACTTGACCTGAAAAATCAAGTTGTAGGCCTGAAAGCCTTGTCCAAAACTTACAACTAGCAAAGGCATAAAGGACATTGGGTTGGACTTCCTACTCGGAAACTACGTGGCTCGAGGACTTTTAAAGGTATCCTTTACCTTTATCCGATCACGCCAAACTTTTCTATTCCTAGCCTCTGCCTCAGTAAGGGTCAATTCTCACATATCTTTCTTGATCACTTCCCTCCAATTCTTGTAAGGCCTCCCTTTTCTCCTCTTATAGTCACTAAAGGTTATTTTCTCATAGAGTCATACCAGAGAATTAGAAGGCCTCCTGTGCACATCCCTAAACCACTTAAGCCTGGTCTCTCTCAACTTGTCAGCAATACTAGCCACCTGTGGACTGTCTCTCATCACACGATTCCGGACCCTATCTCTTTTGGTAATGTCGCACATCCACCTAAGCATACGCATTTCTGCCACCAACAACTGTCTTGTATGTCTATGTTTGGTAGGCCAACACTCTGCCTCATATAACATGGTTGGTCGAATCACCGTTTTATAGAACTTCCATTTGAGTTTTAAAGGAATCTTTTTATCACATAAAACACCTGATGCACTTCATCATTTGACCCACCCAGATTTAATACGATGTACTATATCGGCATCGATATTACCATTTCTCTAAATGATAGACCTGAAGTATTTAAAACTCGATTTCTGGGGTATAAACTCAGTATCAATTGCTACCGCTACCTCATGTACCATCTGGCGTCCCGAAAAATTGCTATCGTTTAACGACCTTTGATAAAATAGATCACAAGTAGTATCAAAACGTAGCAATCCCCACACAAGATAACTTTGATGACCTCAAGTCAAAGGATCACTTATACAATCATCACAATGAGAATTCCATAGACATACAAGTAATGTTCCAAATGGATTTCTCATATCGGGTCTGTTCAATGAACTTGTTCTTTAGCAAGTACCCATACGCTTGTTTAAGTATCTCTATACTTTAGCCTATGAGATCGACTACTTCCTTCATAAGGAAAAACAAAACGTGTGTTAGTCTTTTTACGTTCTATTAATGTCTAATCTTAATAGAACAATGATTAGGAACATTTTAGGAATAATACATAAATGTAATATGAATCTCAAAATTATAATCTCATTATAATTTCATTTGCAATGTATAATTATCTCATGGATTTTATCATATATATTTAAACATGTACACGATAAAGAATGCCTTTAAATAATTTGACACTAAACTACAACCAAAGCGATTGGCTGTAGGGCATAATCTAATAGAAAAAAGTCTGGTACAGTGGAAGAAGCATCCAAAAGAAGATGCTACATGGGAAGATGTAGAGGAGTTGGTGATAAGCT
This sequence comes from Erythroxylum mucronatum, assembly GCA_027563825.1. Classification (NCBI taxonomy): domain Eukaryota; kingdom Viridiplantae; phylum Streptophyta; class Magnoliopsida; order Malpighiales; family Erythroxylaceae; genus Erythroxylum; species Erythroxylum mucronatum. The sequence continues at coordinate 6,093,510 of JAOSBP010000204.1, forward strand.
TAGAAGACCCTTAAGAACTCAAGACACACGACTTTAGAAGACTCAAATATGTAAGCAAATTGGAAGGATACGATGGCTTGAGACTTGGTCCTGTAACAGTGTTTTTTTTTTTTTTTTGCTTCAGAATAGATAAATTAGTTGTTTTTTATTATTTTTGCTATTTGCTTGTTAAGTAGTTATTGAATTCACTAACTCCAAATTCACCAGAAACAAGTTAAATCAGAAAGTAGATGTTTACAAGAGATGTTATCTTATCCAACAACACAGAGATATCATGAAAGAGAGGACAAAAAGATTGAACAAGATCAGAAGTTCACGCACCCAAAAGCAAGAATCAAAGAATCCTCGGATTCCCATTTTCTAATTCTTAATCAGCAACTCTGCTTTTAACCCTTTATAGCTCTGCACCACCAAACACACAGATCGAGAAAATGGGCCTAAATACCAACAATGATTCCAACTAAGTAGCTAAACGTATAAATCCAAACGCCCAACGCGAGAAACTGGCATTCATCAAATCAAGTAACAACATCAGTAACCATATACAAAGTACTAAGCTTTAACTTCGTTTTGGAGCTCATTAAAGTCTACTTAAAAATGTTTCCATGGGACTTTCCTTAACCTTAATACAGTAGATTTGACAGAGGCAGTTTTGATAACATAAATGGAAGTGTAGAATTTTTCAAAGAATGTTGAAACCTAGGGAGTTGAATAAGTCATTGTTTGGGATCGAGCCACAACTTTTCCATCCTTCACTTGAATAATTATTGTCCTTCTTGGTCCAAAATATAAAATAATAGGATCAATCATTGCATAAAAAAATTAATTATGGATATTTGTGTATAATAAAAATAAAACTACATTTAAAAATGAAAGACCAATAACATCATGAACAAAAATTCAAATTCAATTCTTATCTTTCTCTTAACATGCATTTAAAAAATTATGAAAAAAGATTAAAAATGACATAATGATTTTTATAAAAGAACATATTTTATTTGAAAGTTTGTATTATTTTTATAATTTTATAATATTAATTAGAACTACTAAAAGTAGGAATAAAGTACTTGACCTTTTAATTATTTATAAAATTAGCATACCATTAACTCTGTAATTAGTAACCTTGATTTGGCTCGCTACATAACTAAGACTCTTTTAATACTTCAGCATGTGACAAATAATATTATAAATTACATATATCTATCTATCTATATCTATATATATATATATAGATATAGACATAGATATTATAGAGAAACCCTAATTTTTAACCCAAGTCATTATTATTGTGTTGTCTTTGGTTTTCGAGACTTTGTTTGTAAGTTGATGCTTTTTTATAATTTTATCTATGAGTTTTGGTGGAAATTTGTTTAGAAATGAAATCCCTTCATCACTTGGTTAATTGATAAATATGCAATATAGATTAAACCTTGAAAACAATGCATTAAGTGATGAGATTCCCTCCAATATAGGGCATACGAACTATTTAGAATGACTCGAAATATCTAACAACAATATGATAGGAACATTAGCAACATTTGGTAGAACTCATATGTGGATTAAGATTAGGTTTTGGGTTTTAAAAATAGGTTACTTTATTATGTATCTTTTTATACACACACAGACATATATATATATACTTGTTAATTTGTAATAAGTCAAATGGTTTACTTATATAGTCGGTCAAATCAACATCGATAATTATATGATTAATGGTGGGTTAACTTTGCACTAATTAAATTAAAAATTTAACCATTTTATTACTATGATAACAATTAAAGGGAGTAGAGAAAGAGAGACAAGATTAATTTACAGTGATTGGCTTATATTCACCGACTAAGTTCCACTTATGAATTCACTATTTCTTCTTTCAATGAGTTAAGGACAACTATTCATACAAGATCTTCTTTGCTATAGGAGAAAATGAACCCTTGCATTCTTCTTACTTTTACCATAATTGAACATTAATCCTTTATAAATATTGTTCAAGGTTCTAAGTAATTTCCTCAATTTTAACAATTATAATTCAAACACTCCTCTTAATCACATTAACAAATAAAGGCTCACTATATATTATATGATGAACACATTTACTCTTATCCTCTCAAGTCCTATAACAACCCTCTAGTGTACCTAACTTACTTGTTACAACTCATATATAATCTATTTATGCTCAAAACAACCTAAAATAGTCATTAGAAACAAAAATTAGTCATTATAATGATTAGTAAAAGTATTATTAGTTGACTATTCTATACATTAATTTAACAATGTACTGACTAATGCACTAATAAATTAATGATATAATCTTTAAAAATGTGCTAAATTGGTTAACTAGAGACATGCATTTAAAGATCAATGAGTTTTCTCTATCGATAAAAATGATTTTCTTCTTGATTATAAAAGTATTTATGCATTATTCTTTATATGTAAATGATTGTGCAATGATTAAACCCTTAATTCACAGCTAGTTGTATTAAATTTTATTATAATCAAAATTATACGTTAGGACCTCAATTGGTCAATAATATCCATATTGATAACCCTAGGTTCATCTTCATTGCTACTTATATAGTCAAAAGGTAAATCCTAGATAAAAGACCTATCAAAATGTGAATGTAATACAAAATCATAACCTTTTATTCCATCAAAAAAAGTTTAAACAATAAACTAGGACATGAATAATTTAGATTTATCATCACAACGAGTAACATTTGACAAAAGAATAAGCAATGATTAAAATAAGTTTGAAATAAATATTTATATGTGTAAATCAGTGATCAAACCTAAAGACAATATACCCAAACACAAAACAATAAAAAAGGCTTCAACTTATATTCTCTACTGAGTTAAAACAATACACTTCCAAACGTATTTTGATAAGGGGGGTTAGAATGAGTTGTTTACTTCCATGCATTCAAACCTAAACTCTATTGATAACTTAGGAAGCCTCTTACTCCCACCTCTAATGGATTCTCTTTTTTGCTGGCTTAAATCACCTTTAATCTTTGATTTTTTTTCTTAAGAGCTAAACGTTTTCTTTATGTATTTAATGGGTATTCCTTAGTGTTTGAAGAAATTGTTTTGAGGGTGTCTTATGCAGTTTAACGATTTACAATTATGCAATTAGGAGTTATCCAATTTAGGGCTTTCTATCAAGTGAAGTTAGTCTGGATTTTCCAAGTTCTAAGTCCATGTGAGAGCCATTAATATCACATAATAATTCTATATCTTTTACATTAGAAATTTACAATATTTAGTTAATGCCCAAGCCTTGGGGCTCGCCTCTAGAGGCCGAGCTTTGCAGAGTTCACTTGGGTCTTCAATTGGCTTGGGTACTTGGTTTTCGACGGATTATCATTGAAGTCGATTCCCTTGACATGATAAATACTCTCTCCTCTTCTAAACTTCTTGGAACTAACTACACTTTTTTGTTGGTAAGTATCCAAGGTCTATTGTGACATTCTTGGGAGGTGAAGTTTCAGCACGTCTATAAAGAAGGCAACCAGAGTGCAGATTGTCTGACCGCACTTGCAGCGACAGCCAACCCAGGCCTCCATTTTCTCCATAAGCCTCTATTGATAGTCAGAGCCCACATGCACCGTGATCAACACGGCATTTTGTACTGCAGACATTGCGTTAATTAGTGCGGACCTGTAATTTTGTTTTTCTTCTCCTGTATCAAAAAAAAAGATAAACAAGAAATCAAGAACAGAAATAAAAATATAGGTACATATATCATGGTCAACACTACAATATTGTATCACCTTACGCAATAAGCTCATCTCCTTGGAGGTTGCCAGTTTTCTGTAAACAAGCCAAACTCGAATAGATAAGGCCCTTAGCACTATATAGTACGGACAATTACGATATACTAAAATATATAACTTTCTCTACATGTACTTGTACCAAGAAAAGTAGAACTCTACACCTACACATCCACACACGTACATAATCGATTTGTTTTTTTATTCCCTTTTTACTAAACATGATAATAATAGTTAATTCCCAGAGGACATTAGACTTTTTTTTTTTTAAGGGTATTGTGACATTGCGGTATCTTGACTTGTTTCATCCAACATAATCAGGACGGAGCCATGTTATAGGGGAGGGAGGCTATGGCCTTCTTTTTAATTTTTTTTAAAATTATTTATATAATTAAAATTTTTAATATTACAAATATAAGTGGCCCCCTTTAAAAAAAATTTCTATCTTCTCTTCTCTTCAACTCTGCACACACAGCCCTCTTTTCCTGACCTCCCTTAAAGTTGAGTCTGGCTCTGTCCCTGAACATAATCTTAAAGACAAATTGGGTAGTGCCCGTGCACATCTTTGGTACGTGGCGACATACGTTTTGCCATCGATCTCCTTGAGCCTTCTATATCGAGAAGGCAAAGCAATAAAAATAACAAGAAGTTGGTTAAAGCTTATGTCCACTATAGACTCTCTGCAATCCACTAACGATATAATGGAGCTCTATTCGCCTATTGGTCTTCTTTTATTGTATGCTTTTTCCATAAAGGCAATGATTAAAATAATTCACCTAACTTTGAATGGTAGTATAATATATGTATTATTATTTTACCATCGTTGAGAGACGTCTGGTGCTTGAGGTGGGCAAATTTTGTTTACTTGAAAAGAAGCCACTCATGTGGAGCCAAGCTTCTCCAATTTTGGTGGAATCCTATGGCTGTGATGTGCAGCTTCCATGAACATACGTGTGTGTGGGTATAAATGTGCAACTTTTGCAACAGTAGCCTACATGTCATTGGACATATATACTTGAGGGTGTTGACCAATTACGTTTAGGTAGAGTGCAAAAACCTGAAAGTTCACATAACTTTCGACATTTGGGTCATTTTTTCTTTGTGGCCATTTCTTGTTTGCTTGGACCTGTCAACACAAAGTGAAGTGACACCCAATTTTACACGATCCTTTGCATGTGGTCCTAAAACTCTTACCGCTACATATAGTAATTGTTTTTTTTTTTTTTTTTTTTTTGATCAAACATATAGTAATTGTTTGCCACCTTTGATTTGTCGTGGAACTACTTCCGATAAAGATTTGGCGTATATTTGTAGGTTATACATATTGATTCGGGTTTGGGAATGCTATATGTCGTGTTAGGTTAGAGTACGACAACATTACTACTACTGCTAACTCTTTAAAAAATTAAAAAGGAAGGTCCATAGTAACCGTAATAATGTTCAGTTAGATACATGAATCCTCATTCATGCCCCAAATCTAAGTGTTTGTCAACTTGTGTTCATCTCAACCTTCATAATCTCGGGGTTTTTTTTTGGGTAGAAAAACGGGCCAAAGCTTAATGAAATTAACTACAAACGAGTAACACGGGAAAGAGAAACTCCCACTTGGACTGCGTACAGTAATAGAGAAATGCCTGCAATCGGGTCGGGCAACCAGTGCATTCTCAAGGGGAGGCCAAAGTTATAATTGGCAAGCCAATCAATACAACGATTGCCCTTACGGTATACATGACGCACTTGCACCTCTCAATTGCGAGAGAGGAGCTCACGAATAGCGTGAAATAAGGCATTGACCACCGAACGTGTTTCAGAAGAGATGAGAGAGACAACTAAGGCCGAATCCACAGAAAGCTCGATATGCGTATAGCCAAATGCCCAGGCGAGTTGAAGCCCATAAAAGACCACCCATAGTTCAGCATGCCACGCCGAACAAAAACCGACATTGGCACCAAAGCCCACTAGCCACCGACCACATCCATCTCTAATGTAAGCGTGATCTCGGGTTATTGACAAAGCAAATGTAAGTGTAAAAGAAGGAAATTACACAACACTTAATTAAGTTTATATTGTATATAAATACCATAAAATCAATATAATTAATTAATTAATTAAATTATATAAATATGACAATTTCTAGCTTCATTCCTTTTTCTTGCAATACTGCTAAGGATGACCTAGTCTACAGTTACAAACTTCTAAGTAGATTTCAATTGGATGGAAGTGGAAATTGTTTGTTAACAGATTTCCAAATTAAACTTGCATGGTTAATATCGTGCTTATGTCAACCTGATTGAGATTGTTAAAGGCACCTGATTGAGATTGTTAAAGGCACCGCCTAGTATAAGTTGGTCCCAAAAACCTAACAAATCATACAGTTAACAAATTAGGCAAAATCTTAATGATTATCATATTTCATTTAAAGGAGAACAAATTAATTATATGATAGTGCCGCCAAGCCTATGACAAGATGCTGGTCCCAATGCGTAATTTTTGTGAATCCACTATACCTATTTTATGTAATAATCAACCAACAGTTGTAGTTGAAATATGTTTCAAAATATTAAAAAAAAAGTTGTACAAGTAAAACAAATTAGAAGCTAATTAGGTGTTCTTATAAACAAATGTAGGCATGTGGCTTAGAAAACTTGCGTATGCATTTGTCTCACTAAATAAGGAGACCAAAAGGCCAAGATGATTCCTTTTTGTAGCCAAAAAAGAAATCAAAGTTGGGAAGAAATGGACTAATAACAAATAAAAGAGGCCAAAGTGGAAATAGACAGACATTGATGTTGATAGCCACCTTAGGAGCTAGCAAGTTATTTGCATAGGTCAAGGAAGATACTGCTTTCATAAAAATGGAAGAAAAAAAAGATTTTACTAAACAAATATTGATGGCCCATTATTAAGTTCACTAATTATTGGTTGAACCTATAAATTATATATTAATTAGTGTGAGACTTAGGGTTACATATCAATTAATTTTATGTTCTAAAGAGGTAAAGAGAACAATTAACACTAAGAGAGAAAAGAGGAATATTGTGTTTTTTGATTGCTTGATGAAAACAAATTTACTTTAAGGTGTACCAAGTGGAAATTGAGATAAATTTTCTCATTTTTTTTGGTTGGTATGAAAAAGAGAGTATAATTCAAGAAATTAACCTTGAAGGAGAGCAAAGTTGTTAGAGCTAATGTTTGTGATGGTGTACCCTACTTTATGTCTTTCATTTGACAACCATTCAAGAAAAGTCTAGTTTTATTATTTAAAATATAAAGATCAAGTTCTTAATGCTTTTATATAATTTCAGGATATGATAGAGAGACATACAAGGAAAAAATTAAAATGCATTTAAAATGATACTAATGGTAAGTATAGAGGCCATTTGATACCTAATAATCTATTATAGATCACAAAGCATTTTACATAGAAAGAAACCTTCTAAAATTTCACAATTAAATGGTTTAGATGAAAGAATGACAAAACTATAGTTAAGAGAGTCAAATGTTTGCATTTAAAGGTAAAAGTTACCAAAAACCACTTTTTAGTGAAGTATATTAACTATTGCACATGTGATTAATATGTTTACTAGTTATGCATTAAATGGTGATGTTCCTGACATGGTTTGGTTTAAAAAGAATGTTTCATATGATCATTTGTGTGTTTTCGGTTGTAAGGCATTTACATATCTTTCAAAGGATGAGAAATTGAATTTAGATTCCTAAAGGCACGATGCATCTTTCTTGGTTATAATCAAGATGAATTTGAGTACTAGTTGTATGATCCAATTAAGAAAAAACTTTTTAAGAGTAGATTTGTAGTATTAATGGAAGATCAAACCAGAATGGTGGATAACACAAAGTATAAAGGTAATAGTACCTCTACGAGTATGGATCTATTTCTTATTGAAGATGATACAGATAATTAAGGTCGATTCTTGCAACTTGTTCACTAGTAACTTCACTTAGGAGCACGGACGGAGCTACTCTCAGACTTGGGGGGTCGCTGGGCCCCCCAAGTTTTTTTAAAAAAATTATTTTTAATATATATAAAGATAGAGTTATTTAAGGGTCAATGGTATACTGGGCTCCCCAAAATTTAAAAAAATTAATTCTTGGGTCCCCCTATCTTAAATTCCTGGCCCCGTCAGTGCTTAGGAGGCCTATCAAAGAACATCATGTCACTATATAATTTACTAATAAGCATATATAATTGACTGATGGTAGAGACCCTAAATATTGTAAGGAGGTTATAGAGAGTAATTATAAGGAAAATGAGTTGATGTTAGGAAAGATGAAATGAACTTTGTGTGAAAATCATACCTTTAAATATGTGAAATTATATAAAAGTAGCAAAACTTTAAACAACATGTATATTTATAAGTTGAAACATGATAATATTGCTCCTCATTCGCAGTATAAGGCTAAATTGGTTGTAAAGGGTTTTAGTTAATAAAAAGGTTTGTTGCTTATATTAGCAAGGAGGAGTAATTTCTTAGCAATATGGCTACAAAAAGTTTTTATTTATTAATTATAGAAGTTGAGTTTATTGTAGTGATTGGACCATGTAAAAATTTTCTTTAAGTTCTTAAAAAGAGTTCAACTTTTGGTGCTAAGTCCAAATATATTAATATGAGGTATCATTGAAAATGAGATATTCTTACTAATAAAACTTTGAAACTAGAAAAGGTTCATTCTAATGATTGCTCTGATAATTTGATAAAGGCTTTACTAACAAGAACAATTGGAACTTGTTTTATGGTCATTGGGATGACAAACACATCTATATAATTAGGATGGAGAGATTTTTTGGATTTCATGGGTTTCTTTTTATGTGGAAAAAAATCTAAGTTAATTAATTATTGTTTAAACCTACAATTTATATAATAAAGGAGACCTAACGCTACATATCAGTTTGTTTTGTACTTAAAACAAGTGAAAAGAACGACAATAATTAAGATAATTTGTATTTTCTGGTTGCATATATATGAAAATTTGAACAATATATTTTAATGCATCATCTGCATTCTTTAATTCTCCAGACTTCGAGATTCAGTGGGACTTCAACTAGGTGTGATGACGACGACAATAATGATCTACATTCTTTAATTATTGGATGACCAAAATTTTTGAACAACGGATAGATTAGACATCAAATTATATTATAAATGATATTTTTTATTTCAAAGTCTATAGTTGGAGTTATAAGTCATGCCATTTGAATCTTAGAAACTCTTTTTAAAAATTGTACTTTTCTTTTTTTAAGTTTTTTGAAGTTTAATATTTTTATTTAGTGTTAAGATTCAATTTTTTATTCCTTATATTTAGGCGAAAGGTCCAATTTGTCCCTTAATATTTGGTAAAAATTTTAAGATGACCCATGTCATTATCTTTGATACTTATTTATCTCTTAACACTTTCAAAACAGAATAATTAGCCCAAAAATGCTCACCTGTCACCCTTTTGTCGAATATAGGTTACGTCCCTGTTAACTTATGCTAATTGGACATGTCAGATAAGGTCAACTGTCATAAATATTTTTTATTTTTATTTAACTATTTTCAAAAAATAAAACTCAAAATTTCTTTTAAAACCTAACCATGATTACCTCTATCCCTAATTTTCTTATATTTTCCCTAATTTGTAGCAAATTTGTGGTAATTTATTTTAGACAACATCCATCTATACCATTTCCATTATCCATGTAATTTGAATCAGTTAAATCATGATCTCATTCATCTTCCAAAATATGTTCATCATCAACCTCATTGCTCTTGTTATTCTTATTTTTATCTTTATTGATCTTTTGATTTTGAGGAATTGTTGTTGGAGTTCCTTCCTCACAAATGCAGGACAATGGGTTCTTATGAAACTCACACTTTCTAGGCTTTATCCCATTTTGCTCTCTCATAAACTCAATTTGGCAAAGATGGACCCTTGACCTAAATTCTTTCCATACCATATTCTTTCTGTTCATAAACAATTTGTATATATTTTTGACATAAATTATATGGGATTTTGATCTATAAAGAATCTTATTAAAATTATGACCATATTTCTATTGTTGTTTGTAACAAAAACATCACTTTCATCACAAACAATATAGTCTAGTGCAACTACGCAAGATAAAAATGGTGCCAGCTCTTCCTTGCTAGCTAAAGTCTCTTTTGATTAAAGATTGGGAAAAAGAGCTTTAAATGGCGCTAATGTCTCCTTACCTTTGTACACTTCTACTGAAACAACATAAAAATGAACGTCACTTCCATAACTCACTACCTTCAACTTCTCCTAAATACGTGGGTATAGGACTTTACTACAAATTAGGCAAAATAAAAGAAAATTAGGGATAGACGCAATTAGAATTAGGTTTTAGGAGAAAATTTGGGTTTAATTTTTCAAAAAATAATTAAAAATAAATCGATTAGACCCAGTTGGCACAACTTAATAGGCATGTAACATTCATTTGATGAAATGGTGACGGAGTGATCACTTTTTGACAAATTACTCTACTTAGTAAACGTTAAAGGGTAAACTAATATCAAAGATAATGGCAGGGTCATCTTAGACTTTTCGTCAAACATTAAAGAGCAAATTGAATTTTTTGCCTTAAACTTATTAAAGATAAAATTTTGTAACTATTTTTAATATGATGAAACTATTTAGAGTGGACTCTTTTAGTTTTCTAGTTTTTATTTTTTTATTTGAAGAGATTTATACATTAAACTTTGATTTTTTAGTATTAATTTTTTATTTTCATATTAATTCTTAAATTAGGGTATTACTTGACAATTATTTATATTTTCTCACAGATTCAAACTATGGATTATTTTAATAGATACTTTCCTGTAGCACCCCACTCCCGCAAGACACGTGCCTGACATCGTGAGTGATATCCGAAACTGTACCCCGCAAGAGTGGCGTACTAGAAAACTCAATAAGTCAAAACTCAGTATAAATTTTTTTAAACCACAAACATGGTATGCGGAAATCAATCCTCAAAAAGGGCCCACTTTATTCTGTAAACATTTTTCAAATCATCAGAATTTCGTTGATCACTAGGACCCATTCCAAAAACAAAACACTCACAATCATATTGTCACTACAACATGATTACATTCCCATACACATTGTATAATAATTTCAAAATACATTCCTTAATACAAAATTTGCAAAAAATACAATTCAGTGCGAAAATAAAGAAATACAATGCAGACGCGAACTAATCTCGACCTTTATTCCTTCTCAATAAACTCACATATATAAATAATTGTACCCGGAAATTGTCAATGCATGCATGTATAATTATTTTTATGCGCAAAGATTCAATGTTCACGTGTATGTGCATATCATATAATACATGAGCATGAAACGTGGCTTCCTAATTTCTTAGTAATCTCTCACATTTACTATTTTAGCCTTAACATGGATAACGGGATGTTACAACTCTTCCCTCCTTAAAAGAAATTTCATCCTCCAATACTCACATATATAAACAATTGTACCCGGAAATTGTCAATGAATGCATGTATAATTATTTTTATGCGCAAAAATTCAATGTTCACGTGTATGTGCATATCATATAATACATGAGCATGAAACGTGGTTTCATAATTTCTCAGTAATCTCTCACATTTACTATTTTAGCCTTAGCATGGGTAACGGGATATTACATTTCCTAACACAATGAAATGCTAAAAGCTCTGTTCTTATTTCACATTATTTATCAACTCTTTCTTTTAAGTTGAAAGTGGTATTCTTTTTAATGTATTCAACCACAAAATTGACCCATTAATTGGCCTAAAATTTTTCTAAATGAATCATATAATATTTAAAATACATACTATAATTCTTTATCTTATAAAAATTTCAATTCTAATAAAAAGATTTGTTTATCACTAGACAAAACTCTTAATATGTTTTATCACTCTTAATAATTTTCATTTGTAATAAATAAGAGTTGAGATGTCCTAAGAAAGAATGTACAAGAAGATTCCTTTTTTTGGAAAGTACTACATATAAATGCACAAAGTAAACAGATACACAAATTTTGCAATTCAGTTCACTAGTGTTCCATACTTAAATTCAATTAGTTTTAAACATAATCAAATCATCCATAAGTATTCTCACTAAATAAGGTTAAGGTCTAAAGTCTAATGTAAGCTATACAAATTCCCCATATCCAACGTCTCAAAATAGAAGTGCCCTTTAGACGCCAAATATGAATGTCCATATGCCAAAAATTGTTGGTCTATGCCTCACAGTCAATCGATTGGTTGTAGTATAGTGAAAAATAATTTAAAGGTATTTTTTATCTTGTACATGTTTAGATGTATATAATAAAGTCTATGAGATAATTATACAATGTAAATGAAATTATAATTATGTGATTCATATTGCGATTTTGAATTATTCCTAAATTGTTCCTATTCATTTTTCTACTAAGATTAGACATTAATATAATGTTAAAAAAAACTAGTAACGATATGTTTTTCCTTATGAAAGAAGTAGTCAATCTCATAAATTAAATGTTGAAGATATTTAAACAACTGTGTATGTGCCTATTAGAAAACAAATGCACTGGACTGACCTGATATGAGAAATCCATTTAAAACATTACTTATATGTATATGAAAATTCTCATTGTGATGATTATATAAGTGATCCTTTGACTTGAGGTCTTCAAAGTTATCTTTATAGGGATTACTATATTTTGATACTACTTATGACCTATTCTAACCATAAGTCATTCATTTGGTAGCCATTAGATGTGGAATGAACTATAAGGAGATATTTGAGTGATCAAGGTAGGAGTCATCACTCTAAAATAATTAGGAAGAATGTTTTGTGGCACTTGATTAGTATGGATTCAAAAAATCCTTAGCTAAGGTAGAATGACGTTTTGTAAATAGTTTACAAATGTCATTAAGAATCGATAACTAATGGCAAAGAACTAAAATGATTGGTCAATACCACTTTGAGTGGCCATGATGCATTGCTAGACGTTAATCTTGATTTATAATTATAAATTATTTAATTAGAGAATTAAAGATAAATTAAAAGAATTTTTAATTTATCTAATTCTAATTATGAATTAGAATTATCATTTATAATCATTGTATCATATTTGAGAACCTTATAGGTCTCACGTAAAGAACGAGTTGAAGATAGCAAAGAAATTTCAATTAAGTTGGACTTGATTGTAATTAAAGTTTCAGAATCTTTATAATTAAATATGAGATATTTAATAAACAAGGATCAATATGAAATATTGGATTTCATTTGGGTATAATTGGTATTTAATTATAATTATTTATAATTCTAATTAAATTTTAATTGAAATTAGAATTTAATTTCAATTAAATTACTAAAATGTCTAAAACTTACTATTAATAGGCTTAAGCTCTAATAGAGTAATAGCATTCTTTCAACCTACTCTGTGGATACTGTTAGAGGTTGAATACTTTTGCGACTACAGTGGTTAAGATAAACCGATTTCAGAAACGGTTAAAGGGATACGAAAAGAAAAGAATCAAATTTCATAATAAGGTACAAATTAAGATTCATATTTTATTATGAATTATGTATTTATCATTTTATATATTAAAATGACCTTGGTTTTCGGTAAATCAAAATATGAAAAGGTTTTATAATTATTCTGCTATAGCCGGGATCGAATCCTGTCCCAATTTTCCAATAAAAACGTGGATGAGATATTGTAATTAAATTAATTTGTGAAATAACAAAAATGTTAACTTGTTCACAAGTAGATTCATAATATGTGAATTTACTAATATTATGCAATTTTTAAAAAGCATTAATAATTAAAATATTTTTATATCATGAAAAGTTCAAACTCGGCTAAACTCTAAATTTTGAATTTAATGAACATGATCTAAAATTTGAGTCTAAGACATGTTTGGTATTGAAAAACATCATTAAATATTTTTTCTTTAATAATAAAATAAAGTTAAAACCTAACGACATATCTTTATGGAAAACGTAATTACAAGATCACTACAAGAAAAGTAAGAATTAACGATGGAAAATTACCGACAGAAAAGAAACCGTTGTAAATTACTAACAGAAAATCAATTTCCGTCGATAACATTGACGGGAAAATTTTCGTTTAGCGGCGGTAGTAATATCCATCGGTAAATATGGAGGAGAATCATCCCGGCAAAATTTGCGACGGTACAAAATGCTCGTCGGTAAAGAAGGCGGGAATTATTGGCGGAATAAAAAAGTTTTGAGTTTACTGATAGAAATTTTCCGTCGGTAAATTTTCAAGGTAAACATCGTCATTTACTTCGGCTTTAGCATTTTAAAGTAAAAGAAACCATCGTCATTTGGTTTAAAACCAAACGACGTCATTTTCTTTTACATTAAACTCACCTGAAAGCTCTCCTTTCCTCTCCCACCCCACTTGCGTCTTCTTTTTCCTGCCGCGTCTCCTCTCGTGCGATTTTCTTCTCTCCGATTTCTCTGACATGGACCCCTCTTCTGGTTGTCAGCGTTGTCTTCTCCAGCTACTGTCATCGTGTCCTTCAGTTGAGGTATTTTTGTAGGCACTGTTATGTGTTTTTCCGTATAATGGATGAAAGTTAATTTGAGTACTTGATTACTTTCCTTTATTTGTGTATTTTATGATTGGAAAACAATTTTAAGGTATAAATGTTATTGATAGAAGGGACATGACGTGATTTT
>JAOSBP010000204.1:6121471-6143262 GCA_027563825.1 Erythroxylum mucronatum
ACTAACAAATTGCATAAAACATAAGCTCACCGCAAGGGACTAATTTAAGCACAAAATCACAAATTAAGAGTCAAAAAATACATTAAGAGCCATGAAAATGTAGCCAATTTATATGATAAACTTGGGTTCAATCAGTGTCAAACTCTCGAAAATTTCCCTTCTTCTCATGACTAGTTACTGGTTTCTCCTCCACTACTCTGCCACTTTTATAGCCTTAAAAACATCTCCAAGTGCCACACATTGTTGGATTTTTGATGGACCTCTAGTTATCTTCTGCTATTTTAAATGGATTTGGTGCAAAAAAATGTCTGTTGGGTGTGACTCATTCTCCACCTCAACACTTATTCTATTGTTGGTTGTTTTTGGACTGTGCTTTGTTGCTATCCTAGAATTTTTCTTTTGCTATTGCATTTTGGGTTATTGCATTTTGTTGTTATGTTTTGCTTCTTTTTCTAATTGTGTCATTTTGCTTCTTCTTCTAGCTTTGTCATTTTGCCCTCTTATTTGCTTTGGACTTAGGTTGGATCATGGCTGGGTTTAGGGTTTGGTTTTCTTTCTACTGTTTTGAATTTTTTTGCTATTGTTGGACTGTTTTTCTAGTGGGTTGCAGATTGATTTTGGCCTTCCTTTTAGGCTAATGGCCAGATTTTCTTCTAGATTACTTCCTTAACTCTACCAAGTCTACACGAAAATATTTAGTACAGTTTAAAACCCTTTTAGAAATAAAATATGGACCTAAATGACTTAGGTTAATAATAGTAAAATGAAGCAATTTTTACCTAAATATGCTTTGTAAATAATCTAAAACAATATAAAATAGAGGCATACAAGATACTATAATTTCTACTTATCATCTATTTTACAATATTTCATAATGTTTTATAATTTATGTAGTGATATGAAAATAAATCTTGTTAAATAATTATAATTTGTAAAGAAAATTGAAAAATAATTTTTAAAATAATTTTATTTGATGCCAATGAAAATTATTTTCAAAATAATTCTTAATTCACAATAAAAACATAATTAAACATTAATCATAATTATGCACATATTCAAGTTTAAATATAAATTTTAAACTTAAATAAAAACTAATAAAACTTTAATTAAAAGCTTTTATAATTTCACTTATGTTTGATAATATACGCATTTGATAATTTGTATCTTCTTTCATACCTTTTATTAACTTCTCTTGTAGCACTCATCCTAAAAAGGTATAAGAAATTGAATCACAATCACTTTCTAATGATATATAATTTAATTATAGTTTAATAATTTCAAGAGATGCATGAAAATTTTGAAGATCTTGTGTCACAAATTTTAAAAACTTAAAAAAGATTAAAGTACCTCTCATTATAAAAAATAATTATAATAAGATGTGGAATAAGTGAATATAATATTTAAACTTATACTTCTTATAAATATATGTTAAATTTTAAATTTTATTTTAAATTTTAATTATTTAAATTTTATTTAAATTTTAATTATTATAAAATTTTAACATTTTGAAAGTTTAAAACCAAATTTCCTTCACTACAACTAAAAGTACTTTAGGCAACGACATGTTTGCAACTGTTTAAAAATTTGTTGTTATAAATTAATATAAGGCAACAAATTTTAAAGTATTTCCTTTAATAATATTAATAGGCATCGACAATACTAATTTGTTGCTAAGAAAAAGGCATCAAAATTAAAAAAATGTTGCAATAAATTCTTATATATACAACATCTGAAATTGTTGCTATAGTATCAGTCATCTATTTATTAAAGGGTATTTTTTAATGTTACATATTTATTTATATAGTTACTTACTAATATATGTTTAACATATAAAATTTCTCTATTTACTAATGAGTATTTAGAATATGTCTAAGAAAATTAAAATATCCATCAATTTTTATTTAGTAAAATTAAATCAAATGATACAATTGCTCCAAAATATAGAAAAGTACCGTAATATATACACATAACCCTAAATCGACCATTTATTATGTATGAATGATTTTTTTGAAAAATAAAAATTGATTGATGATAATAAAAAAAAAGAGATTACAACATTTGGAGATCAATCAACAACTCTAAGCAAACCAAATAAAAGATGACACCTAGGACCTCAAGACATGACAACGTTTCAAGTTTAAACCCCCTAATTGACAACATTTTGAGAAAGGGGTAAAGACATCCCCACTTGACGCTTGTTTATTTGTGTTTTACCCGATTAAGGTTGGTGATTCCAAGCTGATCATCCCCTCCGTACGTCTTCAGCAACCAAAGGTAAGGAAATTGTAGTCTACATATATACTTTTATGTCATCTTGCTCCTTTTAACCATGCTTCATACTTGTTAGATCTGGAAATCATCTTGAGGGACATGCGCAAAGCAAGAAGATTAATCTTAAGTCCGGAAATCATTTTTACAGACATGTGGGAGCAAAGCATGAAGATTAATCCCAATCCAGTTAGTGACCTATAAACAATCTTCTTTATTGTTAGGCATGATCTGTTAGGGTTCTAGGTGCATTGCATTGTTGATTTGCATATTGGATGTAGAAAGGCAATGGTAACAAGATTTGTTTTTGTTCTAGAATTGTCTCGTCAATGGAAAGATGTTTCACTTATTGCAATTGCAGGAATTGGAGTCCAGGGATGTCAATGGAGTTGATTTGAATTGGGCTTTTTCTTCTTTTTGTCTGAAGTCAAAATAGTAGGGAGTTTGCATCTTTTGTGGTGTAACAGATTGGGGTTTTGTTCACAAAGCTTGGGACAAGTGGGCTTCCATCAATATTGGTTCTTCAGGTCAGAGCTCTCTTCATCTTTATATCTGTCTCTCAATCATACAAGTTCTGTAATTTCTTTTTAATTGCAGGTGAACCCTTAAAGGCTGCTTTGCTTATCAATTATGAACCAACTGTGCCCTCTCATTTGTGTAATCAATATAAAAATAATTATATACAAGTAGCTTCCAAGAAACATCTAATGATCTTTGCTATATATGCACAAATGAAATTTTCAAGTACAATGATCTAATCTCAGCAATTATGTGAGATGACTTCAAATGCATAACTCTTCTGATCTTGTAATCACCTTTTCTATTTTTTGATGCTCTGAATTAATTTTCTGATAACAATCTATTCTTTTTTTTCTCCTGATCTTTTATTTTGTTACCTTCGTTATCTATATATATATATATATTCTTAACTTTTATGTGCTAGCATGAAGTTGTATTAATGCTTGTTCTTTTATGTTTCATGAGAATCAAACCTTTATTGTTCTTCCATGAGATGACTTCTATCTCATTCACACTTTGTCTATTAGGAGTGTTAAAAGTCATATTCCCCTGTATTATTTGATTGTTCCTAAAGTTTCATCTATTGTTTGTTCTTATTACTTTTTCTTTTTCATGTTATAGGACCTTCATTTTTAGTTGAGGGAATTAATCCCAAAGCAATAGGTATGAATTACTTGCCTTCTGGTATTACTTAAATCATGCATAAAACTTAGGTCCTTCAACAAACAACGTTTGGTTTTTACTTAGAATCGTAATCTATCCCAACAAATTTTCACTCTATAACTTTAACTTGATTTCAATGTCAACGAACTACTTAAGTTGTCTTTTTTAGTGCTAAAAAAGTAACTAATTTTTTGCTTTTTACCTTGTTGTAAGAGCGGCTGAAAAAATTAAAGACAAATTATGGAAAAGTTCAATTGGGAAATATTACTGTTGACATTGTATGTTGGCCCCTGATTTTTTTATTAAGCATGATTAGATTAATTTTGAGGTCTTGCTAGATTAATTTATGTTGAAATTAATTAGCATACTAATGTGAGTAAGATTATATGAGGTAGGTAAATTGATTAAAAGGTTAAAGTGATAAGTTGCATAAAGGGTATTGTAAGAAGATCACTTAAGTGGTAAAGTCTTAAAGCTTTAAAGGAAGGGCAAAATGGACAATTGATGCTCATTAAGGGTATAAGAGTAAGAGAAAAACTAATTGGCTTGTGTTAGAAGAAGAAGAAACGAAATTGGAGAGAAGAGAGGAGAGAGAGTGTCGTGTAAGGAGAAGAAAAGAGAAAGAAAAGAGTGTTGAGTTAGGTTTTGATTTTTCTTAACCTTTAAGAGGGATTTTGAGAGTGAGCAAGAAGAGAAAAAGGGAGAGGAAAGTTAAAGCTTCCATTAGAGCCAGGAAAATCATTGTTGGGTGAACATTCAAAGCAAGTAATTTTTAATGTTTTGGACTTTTGGAGTGTTTCTTGGTTCAAAGAGCTTAGGAAATGTAAGGGTTTAGGTATTCTAGGATCAATTTCATGCATTTGGTTCTTTGAGTTTTCCAATTTGAATTCTATTGAGTTGGAAATTTTTTTCATTGTTAAAGAGAGGCAAGAGAGGCAAGAGGAGCAAGAAGAGACACATCCTTGAATAAGTTTTCAAGCAAGGAAATCAAGGTGGGTGACATTTTTATAATTGAGTAAATAAGCTATTAAAGGTTCTTTCAAATAAATGGAATTTGAGTAAATAAGCTATTAAAGGTTCTTTCAAATAAATGGAATTAAGTGATTTCCAACTACCTTGAAAATGTCCATTTATTGTTCTTTAAGATGGTTTGAGAATGTTCCATATGTTTTTGTATATAAATTTTATGAATGAATTTTTGAGTGTTATGGGAATGATTTCAAATTGCTCCATAATTGTTGTATTTGTGGCTTTTAGATGATTTGAGAAATGATTATATGATTGGTATGGGTTTTTTGTTGATGAATTGTGAAATAACATGAGAAATGCATATGACATATGTTATGCTCATGAAATCAAGTTTCCAAAATGTGCTATATGAGCAACATGTTTCAAGTTAATGAATTACATGTTATGTGAGTTTGTGGTGGTCTATTCTATCAGTCAAGTGCGCTTGTCTAAAGGCTTTTCTCATCTGCCCGCTAGTAGTATGGAGCTCCTCCACGGACTCCATTAAGTTCACGACTATGCAAGACCACTTTGTGGAATTGCGATAGTATGTTCTGTTCACAGCTACACATGACCCTTATGGGAAATGTTTAGTACGTTCTGTTACGGATCCACCCGAATCATTCTGGTGTGTTTAATTGATTTTGATGTATTTAATTGGTTATGATGTATTGGCAAGTTTGATGGGTGTATGACTTATGTGAATTGTGATTTGGTTTGACAAGTTGAGAAATAGATGTTTTATGGATTTTGTGATCAATTGTCATGAAAGTTTTCAAGGGTTTTTGTTTATTACCGATTATAAAACTGTTACCCATGAGCGTTAAGCTTGCCCTCACTCTTTCCCATCCACAGGTGATGAGAAAGATGTCGCATCACTCCAATTTGCACTTTTGTTCTTTTGGAAGTTGGAATTTGTAAAATAATGCTTTAGTTGCATTTTGAGAAATTATTGTTTTTGCAAAGTTTATATTTTGGATTATATTGTAAAGTGTCTTGAAATGCCCACTAAAGTGTTGTGAAACTCTTATTTTGATGCGAATGAAACACTTATGCACTATGGTTGTTTATAGCTTTTCAAATTTTTACATTGATAATTTCAAGTTTTCATAAGGGTAGGATTGTGTTATGAATTTCAATGGAATTTTGGAATTATCTAGGTATAATTGGTAAAAATTGTCTTCTTGGAAGTTGTAGATTATTTTTCTAGCTTTCCAACGATATAAAGTTTGTAATTTTTGGATATCGGAATGGAAAGATATGATTTTTACAAGTTATGATGTTGCATAGGATTTGTGTATGGAACAACTATGATGAATGATAGGAAATTGTGGTTTTGATGAACCAAATGGGTTGAGAATTGAGAATGTTGTGAGATAAATTTGTTTTATGAGTTGTTATGAAGTGATTTGGCACTAGAAGAGTTGAACTTGGGGAGATATTGAGTGAATATGATGTTAGATTGGGTGTAGGAAGCATTGGAGGAGCTTAGGAGGAGTTTCGGAACCTCTATATCCGCTAGACGGACACCCATGTCCATTTAACGAACCTTCTCAGGTCAAAAATAACCCCCAGCCTCACCAATGTGGATGATCGTTAAACGGACCTTCTCTGGCCAATTTGGCTCCTAACCCCGACAAATGTCCGTTAAACGGACATATCCGTTAAACAGACATTCACGGGACAACTTCAGGAAATTGTGATTTTTGACATTTTATAGGCAAAATCTCACTCTGTGGTCTTCATGAAACTGTAGATCTCGAAGTCTTCTTTCAAATAGTCTAAAAACGAACTCAACTCGACATCTATATTGAAAGTTATGGCAATCGTGCCAAGGTAGGTACAAATTGATTAAGGGTATTAACATGTTCGATTTCTTTTGGGCATAATTGCCTCATCCGACCTCCAAAATGAAGTGATTCTTAAAGCAATGGATTCCTAACATCATTTACTATCTCTCCATGAAAAATTGTGTCTTTTGGAGTTGTTTTGAGAAATTTTGCATTAGAGAAATTGAGAGGTTGGTTGGGAGAGCATAATTGGGATATGAACACACTTAAGCTTTTTAAGCATATCTTGATCTATGGAGCTCCGATTAAGATGATTATTGCTTCAAAACAAACTAGAGACTTATAGTTGCAATTTCTTTGAAGAATTCAAGTTGTAATTTTAGTGTTTGACTGGTGTAGGCATACCAATCCTTATGGAATGATGGCTAATGACCCTTCAAGATAATAAGCTCAGGGTTTGTGACTTGGATGTTGGGCTCCGGAAACGGGTCCAAATGGTATGCATGTTTTCTCTTTTCAATTGACCATATTATATCTTAACAAAAATATTACTTTCAGTTAAATGTTGTGGATATCAAAGAATTTAAAAGGAATATAAACCATCTATGGTATCCTCTAACTTTTTGTCGGGTTTTATTCAAGATAAAACTGGTTAGGTACTAGGTTAGATGAGGGGATTAACATGATAAAATTGGACATTGGCTTATTGTGCTGCGTAAGTTGACCAGATTATTCTTGTTTGTATTTTCATCTCTTCACTGTGTAAATGTGTTGACTGCCACTTACAACGCTTTGTGAGTAAATATTGAAATTTCATTAAGGTGGCAGGAGGAACTTTATTGGGACTCCTTTATGAATTATATTCAATGTTGAGCATAATTATACATATGTCATAATGAAGCCATCTTGATCATTTAATGTCTTACTTCTTCCAAGTTAAGCAATATATCACATGCACGAATTGACTTTTTTGAACCAAAGCTATTGATACATTGAACTTCTGTCACTTGTTTACCATTTAATTGTCGTCTAATAAGATCTTAAAGTCTTGTGTAGCACATCAAGCTTTATTTGTGATGAATGGAATCGCCTCATTAATAATGTGATCGAGGCCTGTACACATAATTGTAACTGCATTCGTTCATTTTGTGCAGGATTTTTACTAATCCATATCTTCAGGAGGAAGCAAATAATAGTCACGTCATTGAGCAATGAGTTGAATGGAAAGTCTAGAAACTTTTGACTCCTACATATCTTCAAAAGGAAGCAATCAATACTTGGTGAAGGATTTTGGAGTTGAACGGCAAGACTAGTGCATATCTTCAGGAGGAAGCAACTAATACTTGGTAAAGGATTTTAGAGTACATATATATATTGGTTTTAATATTTAGATTAATTTACTTATATTCTATATGAAATGAACGACACTGTAGATTAATATTTTAGTTAGTGAGTTTTTTTTTGTATTTTGAATATGTTAAAAGATTCAATTTTACAAGTCCTCATGGACTGTATATTATATATCAATACAATTTTGAGTAATTTACATTTTATAGCAGTACACAATTAAGACGTACATTAGTATTTATATATTTCTTTTAATATATATACAGATATTGCCTATATAATGACAGGAGTTTGATATTATGTTAAATAATATTGATAATGAAAGAATAAATTGTTACTTTTATTTTGAAAATTGTTGCCTAAAAAAATTCGCTTTGTTACCTTATAAAGACTTAAAAGCATTGCAATATATATTTAATATTGTTACTATAGTTTGAAACTAATGTATTGCCTTAGTCAAAACTTAAGGCAACATTTTTTATTTTGTTGCCTAATCAAAAAATGTTGTTGTCTTATACTTATTGTAGCGCCACTTCTTATAACGATATGAATTTTATTGCCTTAGTACAAAGGCAATGATAATTATACTTATAGTTACACTTTTGTCTGTTGCCTAAAATATTTTTTGTCGAAGTGCTTTTTTATAATACATACATGTGGAAAATTCTTAAAATAACCTTATCATAAGTATGTTAATAAATATGATAATTTTCTTATAAGTACATGTTAAAATCATATTCTAATTATAAAAGATTTGCCATCTTGTGATAAATAATAGTTATTTTACCCTAATATACCATATTTGCATGTTTTATTTTTAAATAATAGTACATTTAAATATTTATAATTACTAAATATATATTTTAGTATAAATTACTTAAGGTACACATGTTTTAAAATAATTATAATTTAATAAAATAACCTTTTATATTTGTAAGAGAAGTTTATTATCTAATTTTTAATATATAAAAATTTTGAAAGGACTAAACTATATTAATACTTAAGTATATTTTAACATATATAAACTAAATGTATAACTTTGCTATAATAGATATTTAACGTGCACATATTTTAAAATATTTAAAGTTAACAATTAATTATTTTAGATTTTTGGAAATTGATTTTAATTTTATAATATGCATTTATTATCTTCAAATTTAACATTAAAATATATTTTTAAAATTAGATTTACTTTTACTAAAAATTGTCACATGCTAATTTATGGTATATAGAGAGAGAGAGAGATGTATATACATACACAAAAACAATATGTAAAATGATTTTGCAATTAAAGCTCTTTTGTCAAAACTTTATATATTCCTGCCATAGATATGAATTTTTTAAATTTCACCTCAGATGTCTTATACGTGGTAGTAGATAGAGTTCATGATCAGACTATAATCATATATATCCCAAAGTAACTACCATCAATGGAGTTTGAAAAACTGAAGCTAACTGAATAGATCACTAATTACTAAAAAGTGTTCCATGCTACTCAACAACACTCTATCCACACCAACACTCGTCCTATATTTAAGACCTTACGAGACAAAACTATGAAATCAATATACATAAGGCCTAATGAAAATCAACCTGGACCCTCAACTACATCTGGTCCTATTTTGATATGCTTCAACCGATGTTATCACATATAAAAAGCAAAGATGGACCTCCGATCCATTACTTCAAGCCTGATGGAGAACCTATCTATGTTAGCCATCATCATTGGCGTTGTTTACACCAATGAATCAAGAAGGGCTCTTCTCACTATGACTCCTAGGCTGGTGAATATTTCACCGATAAGCATCGTCAAAGTTGCATTACGAATTTCTAGCCTATATATCAGTCAAAGTGATTAATATAACAAATCATCCATAAGAGATTAAGGATAAACAAATATTGACTGTAGTGTAAATTCCAGGTATGCTAGCCGAGATACAAAGCCCTTTCTCCTCAACGGGTGTTAACTCTCAACGCCTACCTTTTAGGAATTTAAACTCTCCAATCTTTCTTCGTTTAACAACGATCTCAAACAGGACATATGTCTAAGACTTTTTTATACACAGGATCCTCTTGAAGAGGTAAGTGTAGAGCATTATTGTCTTTTTGTTTGACCAAGATTACATTACTCAAGACTTTCGAGCTACCCCTAGTCAGAGGGCACATGGGGAGTACATCACCAAGGTACGTGGTGTTGTTTACACAAATGAATTGAGAAGGGCTCATTTTGCCGTGACTTTTAGGTTTGTGGAATATTTCATCCATAAGCCTCCCTGAAGCTGTATCATGGTTTCCAGTCTATGTACCAGTCAAAGTGATTGATAGAATATATTATCCATAAGAGATCAAGGATAAACAAAGATTGACTGTAGTGTAAATTTCAAGTATGCTAGTCGAGACACAAGCCCTTTTTCCTCAACGGACGTCAACTTTTAAGGCCTGTCTCTTAAGAATTTACACTCTCCATTCGTTTGGAATAGTGTGGTCTAAAAGCTACTTCCATAGAGCAGTATGTTAGGTTTGAAATTCTAAAGGAGCTTATCTCTCTTTAGAGAAAACAGAACTATACACCTCTTCATGTTAGAACTATTCTTCTTGTTCTAACCATCCATGAAAGCAAAGACATTTCTGCTATGGCCAATATCTCTCTTCTTGATAATGCTTATATTACGTACCAAAATGCCTTAATTAGTACTCTGTTGAGAACCTCAATAATGAAAGTATTATCTCCACTATTATCCCTGATTATAATATAAGGCTGGATGATCCTACTTTGTCTGAACGACTCCAAGTCCATATTACAAGAACACTTATGACAATTTCAAAAAGTTTAATCAAATATATATTTTAGGAAGTAAGAAAAAACTAAACTAAGCGTGGCAATATAAACAGTAAAAAAAATAAAAAAATAATGTTAATTTAAAACTTATAAATACAAGAATATTAGTAAATATGTCTAATTAATAGTTTTATTTTGATTTTGGTATTTTTATTTCATATTATTGACCTTTGCCAAAACTACTTTAAATAAATACTCTCATACCTTTTTTTTTTACTTTCTCTACACTTCAAACATTTAGGTCCTATTTGACAATCAGTTAAATGTATTAGCCGTTAACTGATTTTATTAACGGTTAACTGATAGTGGATTATATCAGCTGATTTGACTAGTGGATTAAAGATGTTTGGTAAAATTAGTTGTTTATGTATAAAATGACTTGTAAATGCATGACTTAAAAAATATAAGGATACGAGGATTATATCTTAATATTTCTTTGAATATTTTCATAAAAATTTAGATTTTAGATATTTAATTTTATAAAAATTAAGTTTATAACTCTAATAAAAATATAGAACATATAATAATAATAAATAAAAATAAAAAACAATAAAATTGATCAAATTTTAATTTAATTAATAATTTTTATGTAATTAATACATTAATTACTCAAATTTAGTAAATTAATCCATTTTTAAACTTTAAACTTCTTACCTCATTTCCGATCTTTAAAATATTGGTGTTAAGAATTAGAGGTTAACTTGTGAGTTTTATAAAAAAATTAAAATTAAAATAAAAAAAGTCCTAGTGTGACGTGTGTAACACTTATGTCAAAAAATTAAAATTAAAATGATAACAAAAGAAAAAACCAAGAAAAGAGTGTGTCATGAACGTGAAATACGATTTTTAGAGTAAATAGCAATAAATGAAAGGATTTAATTGACCCTTTGTATATTACATTTTAAGCAAAACGCTCCTAGAATCGAGCGTTTTTAAAACTTAATTAATTAATTATTAAGTATTTTTATCAACTATTTGAAATGATCAACCAGTTAAAAGGTTTGAAAATGCTAAGAATTAAACGCTACGGTGCAGATGAGTTAGTAAAGAGCTTTTCTGGCTTAAGTAAAGTCGCGAGTTCAAATTACCCTCATGTATGCAGTCGTCTAAAACTTGGGTCAGAATTTTTCCTTCTGCAAAAAACCTATTCGATTTGAGTGAAAATTAATTTAAATATAAATTACTTAAAAGCAACTTTTTATAATTGTAACCTTCTTAATACACCACCTCGTGATAAACTAAAAAAAAAAAAAAAAATAAGAGCTATGAATTAGCTGGTAAACTCTTTGTCGAACGAGTGCTTATTAATCTTTTCACAGGAACATAATTAAAAAGGATTCGAAATGGAATTGGTATTTGCAAAAGGCCCAATCCGAGGTTTGTGGGACCCAAATGGTTGCCGATTTCTGACCGGAGCTTACCTCGTGGGTCGTGTCCGTGTTTGGTCTGCTTCTAGAACACATTATATATATAGTATATACACACAGATATATATATTGATTTCATTATCCCAATTTATCGATTTTTTATTAAAAAGAAAAAAGAAAAAAGGCCCAAACCCAAAAGTTAGGTTTTGTTAACTTTTAAAATCCAATCAACGAATTGGAAGAATGGATTGAATCTTGGTCTCCGCTTCTTCTTCTTCTGCTCCTGCTTCTCAAGCTCAATTATTGTAGTTAGTTAGTGTGTTTGTTGTTAGTTCATTTCTGATTTTTCAATTAAGCGTTTCGTCAACGTTAATTGTGGACGACGACAACGACAACGACAAGGACGACGACGACAACGACGGCGATCTCTCCTCCTCTGTTTCTTTTCAGAATA
Source organism: Erythroxylum mucronatum (assembly GCA_027563825.1). Classification (NCBI taxonomy): domain Eukaryota; kingdom Viridiplantae; phylum Streptophyta; class Magnoliopsida; order Malpighiales; family Erythroxylaceae; genus Erythroxylum; species Erythroxylum mucronatum. The sequence continues at coordinate 6,133,727 of JAOSBP010000204.1, forward strand.
AAGTACGAAATGCGAAGACAAATATTCAATCTTGTTCTTTCTAGGTACTTAATCATCTGGTTTCCCTTTCTTTTTATTCTTTCGGTTTCGTTTCTTAGTTTCTTGATATTCCTCTTTATTCAGTCGCAGGCTGATCTGATCGTCGGCGTTATCATTTTTTCTTATGTCGAGAATTGGATTCTGCAGCTCATGTGTGAGCTCTCAATTGTCGATTTCACTGTAAATTTTGAGAAAAATTTCAAGAATCTGGTGTTTGCTTGTTCCAATTACTGAGAAGAAACGATAAGGATAGAGAAATGGTGAAGAGAGGGGGTGTGTTGAGGAATAATAATATCAATCTTACTGTTAATACCGACAACATTAGTATTGCTACTACTCCTACTCCTGCTGGTACTGGTGGTGGCAGTAACAATAAGTCTCGGAGGTTGGGATTGTGTAACCAAATAGGTAGCCAACATTCTTCCCCTATTGTTTTCCCCGAGAAACGTAGCAAGAAGTCCAAGGCTTCTTCTAAACGTGCGGATAGTCCTCCCCGTGATAAAGCGGATGGAGATGAAATTCGGATTGATATAGGAGTTGGTGGAGGGATTGCGGCTGCCGGAGGAGATGAAAAGTCTGATTTGTTGGGATTTGTTGTATTCTCTGGCAAGCTTGCCTTAGATAATAGAAAACCATCTTCCCGTGATAATCCTACCAGCAGCCAGAATTCTTCAGATGTTTCAATTCAAGATGCTGTAGAAGCTAAGCTTACCAGCAAGGGCTTAGTTTGGGGTTCTCGCATGCTCAATCTTGATGATGTTGTATCGGTGTGTGTTTTCCTTCTTTTGTATCATAATGGATGTTTGATGCCTAGAATGCCTATACCACTATTTTATTTGGCACTCTTGCAGGTGTCTTACAATGTTGGTGTCCGACATTTTACTGTGCATTCTTATCCATCCAAAAGGAGTTCATATGGTCTATCATGTTTTATCAAGCCCAAAAGAAGTCGTAGAGACTATCGTTTCTTGGCTTCCAATGTTGAAGAGGCACTTCAGTGGGTTGGTGGGTTTGCAGACCAGCATTGTTATGTCAACTGTCTGCCTCATCCATTGGTTTCTTCAAAGAAGCAGGCTTCCTCGGAGTTAATTCCCACGGACACTCCTCCAGAGTTGCTATTCAGGTGCAAGAGTCCACCCAAGATGCTTGTCATATTAAATCCACGTTCAGGGCATGGTCGTTCAAGTAAAGTTTTCCATGACATTGTAGAACCAATCTTTAAGGTCTGTGTTGTTTCAGCTCTGGATTCTCAGCACATTACTTCCAGTATTGCAATCATGTACAAAACTGACGCCTCATGTATTCATGCTTGTGGGACCTGAATTACCTAATTGTTCCTATGTTTCTGTACTGCTGTTTTCATAGTTTCTCATGTTTCTTTATGTCTCTGCAGTCGGCAAAATAACGAGTTTAATCATAAAGTTCTTGTCCATGAGCTTCTCTTTTTCTTGACCTTGTATTTTAGAATCTCTGATGTTGTGAGTTTGTAATTTGAGGAGCTAGGTTTCTACAACAAAACTGAGCTTTGAATGAAGACCATTTAGACCTTTTAGGTGCTACAAACTTTTGAAAAGGCATGATTGCACTGTTAGTATTATCATTGGTAGTTCCATCAGAACCTTTGTGCTTCAATGCATCGGAAATGAAGTTATTGTTATAACCAAATATGCTGAGGAAAATTATCCTGAATCACTGCATACTGTTGAAATGATTGTGAAATTTTGAATGGTGTAGTGGCTTTGCCAGTTTTTGGAGTTGTGCAATTTTTTTTTGGAGAACGTAAGTGTCACATTGTCTTTTCTTTTTCTTTTTGCTTATAAGTTTTAAATAAGCAAAGTTGGTAGATGATCTAAGGCACCGACCCAGCACAATACATGTTGGTTTGTGGCTTGATAATCTGATGATTCCTTTACTTTCTTAGTTTTCCCCACTTTTGACATCAGATATTCTTGCTCCTCTCTGATCATATTGAGTTCAGCTCAGTCTATGTACAAAAAAATGATTTAATTGGTACATGAGCAAGCCTACCTGGTCTCGTGAAGCATCTTTGTTAGTTTTGACAAAATTGCAGTCTGCCCTTGAAAACTACCACAAAAACTATTAACAAGTGAGACCTTTTGTTTTGTGTCAATGACACAGTGGTTTGCTTCTGAGATAAAGCTCTATGATGAAATTAGCATTACAACCAAGGTCCTAATATTGTAGACATTGCCATGAAGATCTATGGTGTTTTCTTCTTATAAGCTAATTACATAAGCTTAGTATGTGCATGCCTCTTTTTTAGTATTATTCTTTTTGTTACATGTTCCTCATGAGTAGGAAACAACTTGTCAGAACTTTTCTTATTAAATTTTTCATTTAAATGATCATATTCAAAGTGTAAACCATTACAGCTTGCAGGGTTTAAATTGGAGGTAGTCAAAACAACATCAGCTGGTCATGCTAGGAATCTTGCATCCAGTGTTGACATCAGCACATGTCCTGACGGTACTTTCACCGGGCACACTATTTGTATATTTTCTTTCATGGATTTCCAACACTTTGTAACGATTTTGATCACTTTATCATTTATATTTGTATCATGTTTGCTAACTCAGGGATCATATGTGTTGGTGGTGATGGAATCATCAATGAGGTTGGTCAACAAATTTTGCTTTTTCTATCAATTTGTGGTCTTACTTCTCTATTAACTATCCCAATCCCGTGGCCCTTTAGAGAAAAGGAAAGCAAGAATAATGCATGGAATGATCACACTTTAAAAGTGATTTCAAGCTGCTGGGATTAATTAAAATGCAATTTCAGTATGACATGTATACACTTATTTTCTACAAGCACTTTTAACACTTTTTGGCTTTATTTTTTCATGGTGGGAGGAAAAAGCATGTCCTTCCTTCAAATTCTTCCATGGTGATTATAAGGATCTTTATCTGGGTGGTGAATATGAGGATACTCTAGATACTAAAAATGTGAAGTGAATTTACTTTTTTTACTATGTTAAAATGCATTATGCATTTCGGGCGATTTCTTCTTTCTATATGCTAATCAAATTATTTGACCCTGATTATGCAGGTTCTAAATGGCCTTCTTAGTAGAGAAAATCAAAAAGAGGGAATTTCCATACCAATTGGAATCATTCCTGCTGGTTCAGATAACTCACTTGTTTGGACCGTTCTAGGAGTAAGAGATCCAATTTCTGCAGCCATAGCTATTGTGAAGGTACTTTTCAGTGTTCTAAGATTGGATTTTGCAGTCCTGATTGCCAGATTTTTAACTTTCAAATTGGGACCATATTTTCTTTGTTTTTGTCATCTATTTAATCCCTTAGGTTCACATTGCGGACCCGAATAAACAAATTAATAATTGCCCTTGCTATTTGTGTTCATCAAGGATTATAGGTGAATATTAAAACTTAATCTGCACATAGCATTTGGCAATTTAGATAATATGTAAAGAAATTTAGGATTTAGGTTTGAAGTTGCTTAGTTTTCTGTGCTAATTATGGGGATGCTTTTTTTTTCTGGGTTTCTCTTCCCCAATACTTATAAAGCCTAAGCCCTTAGATGATGCTAGATTGTCTTACTCATTAGTCCAGACTCCTGTGCCCAACCACTTGAAAATTTCCCATATGAACAGGAAAGATTTATGAGGGCCTGGTTATTCCAGTTCAAGATAATGGGACCAAGTGTCTCAAGTTCATTAGCCAAGAGGTAGATAAAGCTTTTGGGACTTCTTATAACAATTCTGCCCTATTGATGAGTGGTTAGTGAAGAATATTGCATCCCAGTTGCCTTCTGTGCTGAACCAAATAGAAAGCTTTTGAGTTCTTCAAAATTATCTTGTTCTTCAAAGGAAAGCTGTTGTCTGTGCTTGTATAAGTGAAGTTGTGGATTGTGTTCATTAAGTTCTGAAATCTGGATAAATATCATTTCTGTTATTTCATTCACTTTATTCTTGTTGGTTACAGGGTGGTCTTTCTGCTACGGATGTTTTTGCTGTTGAGTGGATTCAGACAGGAATGGTTCATTATGGGATGACTGTCTCGTATTATGGTTTTGTTAGTGATGGTAAGTTATATTGTGACGGCTGTTCTTGAGAATGCTTGACCACAGTTATGAAGTTTAAGTTTTGAGTTTTTGAAAAGCTAATCATGCCACCTACATGACGCTCTAAAACTTTTTCAATCTGTACAAACATGGATCTGTTGTCCTTTAATTTAAGATTTGAATTGCTATTGAAGTTGGACTGCAAAGTTTTCCTATATGAAACTCTAATAAACTAGGTATCCAAATTGTGAGTGTAACTATTATTTCTTGATAAATCAAACAGGAAAGATGGTTTTAACACCAAAAGTAGAAGTCCTTTTCCTTATTTCTTATATGACATTTCCTTTGACTAACTAATCAGGATGATTAAAAGCCAGTTGGTTGATGGACAGGTTTCCCTGTTTTATTTGTTGTGCATGAACTCAGCATTGATGATTGAAGCAATTTTAGGTCTCCCTTTTAATGTTTGGAAAGTTCATGAAATACATTATCTTGACTTGTTTTACATTTGCACCATCCTATGCGGGCCATGACAGCCAAGGTAGGCTTGACAGATTTCTGGGTTCATTATGAGCATTCTATGTTATTAGTAAAGGCCTCAATATCCTTAATCAAAGAATTTGATGAATTTCATTATACCCTAGAAGAGTGGTTGTTGGGTGAACAATATGATTTTTCATTTAGGTTTTAAGAATTAGTTGCAGTTAAAGAAAAGAATATTCTGTTAGGGATGCTTACAACTACTTGAGTTGTATTCTGTTAGGGATGCCTACAACTACTTGAGTTGGTTTACTTTTTCTTCATTTTGTTACCGGTGTTTCAACTTCAGGTGGCAGCATGGATCACCGGTTGAGATTGTGTTTATGTTCTTTAGTCCTCTATTTAACATATTTTATGAAAGATTGTAGACAAAGATCACAAATTCTGCGCATATGATAGGTAGTTTAGAGTTCATGAAATTAAAATTAATTGGGCACCTATTTATATGTTTCTTGTGCTGCAGTTCTGGAACTTTCTGAGAAATATCAGAAGCGATTTGGTCCTCTGCGTTATTTTGTTGCTGGATTTTTGAAATTCTTATGCTTACCAAAGTATAGCTATGATGTGGAATATGTTCCTGCATCAAAGGAGGATCTTGTAGCTAAACAGTCAGCTGAGCGGGAGGTGGTTGATATCTCAGACCTCTACACAGATATTATGAAGAGATCAAACACAGATAGAATTCCGCGGGCCTCAAGTTTATCAAGCATTGACTCAATAATGAGTCCTAATCGGATGTCTGGAGGGGACTTGGAAACAACCTGTAGTAGTACTCATGCTACTACCGAACCATCTGAATATGTGCGCGGTCTTGATCCAAAAGCAAAACGCCTATCATCTGGGAGGAATAACATAACATCAGAGCCAGAAGTTATTCATCCTCAGATACAACTGTCAACCACTCCGAACTGGCCGAGGACAAGGTCAAAGTCAAGGACAGATAAAGGATGGAGTGGATTGGCTACTTCACATGATCCTTCTAGATGTTCCTGGGGAAATACTGGGACAAATGATAAAGAGGATATATCTTCTACATTGTCTGATCCAGGCCCAATTTGGGATGCTGAACCAAAATGGGATACCGAGCCAAATTGGGATGTGGAAAAACCTATTGAATTGCCAGGTCCACCTAATGATCTTGAGGCAGGATCAAAGAAGGAATTCATGCCACGATTTGATGATAAATTGGAAATAAGAAAGGGACAGTTTCTTAGCATCCTAGTCTGCAATCATGCTTGCAAAACTGTCCAGAGTTCTCATGTGGTTGCACCAAGGGCGGAACATGATGATAATGTGATGGATATGCTCTTAGTTCATGGTAGTGGGAGGCTAAGGTTGATGAGATTTTTCTTGCTACTGCAGATGGGTCGTCATCTTTCACTGCCATATGTTGAGTATATCAAGGTATGTATGTGACTACTGTGGTTATTTAAACTAGTTATGCAGCACAGAACTTTGAAATTTGGGGCAATTAACGGTAGTCTTGCATTAAGGTACATTTGGCATTGGGAGGAATGAATGGATGCTTTTTCTTTTGATAACTCATAACTTGTCCCCCCTTCCTCTCCATAATTGAGAACCCATTAGGATACTGGGTGGAAAGATACAATAGAACATGTTACAGTTCATACATTTGACATTTCATGGTGTTATTGTTGTTTTTGACCATACTGTCATCAACACCATCATGTAACCTCTCACTATTGTATAGTTTACTCCATCCCAAATTAGAAGAATTTTCCACCATCACGGCTATTGCTACCACCACACAACTTTGAGCATTTAAATTGCCTCCATGTGGATACAGTGACACGTTTTCCATTATATTAACAACAAAACAGCCTTCAATACCTGCTCTGAAATCATTACCAATTTACCATACGCTAGGTGCTCTACCCATATCCCACTTCTGACACCTTTTCAGTTCCTGGTCCTCTCTCCCACAACCAGCCCAAGCCAACAGCAAACGACAATTAGCTTAATAAACAAGATAACATATTTGACTACATATCCACTACTCTGTTATTACCAAATTTCTACAACCTTCTATGAATAGAACAGAAATTAAAAGAGTTTGTTTGGCATTGTTTAATTTAGAGTTGTAAACTCAAGGAAAATGTTCCACAGTTGCTTTGAACTATACAGCATTCGTAATTAGTGTTTAATCTCGTGGGTTACCTCTTGTACACCATAGCAATAAGTGAATTGAAGGAAAACCCTGCGCATTGGTGACAAGTTGGACCTGGTATAACTGCTTCGTTTCCAGGTAGAATGCATATTTGGAAAACTTATGGTATTGAATTTCTTACATACCCTTTTAAGATTCATGCCAAATGTACTCTTAGGTCAGAAACCAATCATTTATTGTATGCAAAACTTGACATTTTAATTTAATTGAAGGTGACATCGACACAGGTTGCTTTTACTCCCCAAAAACCTGTATTGATCTCTTTCCATTTTAGATGCATCTCTTTATGACCACATGCGAAGGCATGTTTGGTCATTGGGATTAGAAACGGGTTTTTCATTGTTTAGACATCGTGTCTGAGGTAATATAGCTCTCATTCACTTTTGCGAAAAATGATACTCAAATGTGAGTGGGAAGTGACAAACATATAGTTTTGTCAAATGATCGAAAATATTCATGTCACATTAAAAATATGTATACAACAGAACAATAAATATTAAATTTTGTGACTATGACCTTGTGAACTTTGGTATCACACCTGTCGTCCTTCTGTTTTTTCTTTTTTGCTTTACCTAAAACTGATCCTGTTCCCATTATTTCCGTTTAGAAACTCATCCATAGCCAAAGACTTTTAAGACTGAGCCTTGTAAAGGTTCCTGGTCTTGTAAATCATCATTAGAAGTTCTGGAAACAGAAAAAGGAAATGGGAAGTATACGACAACTTCTTGTTGATTTCTTTCCTTGTGATTCTAAGACTTAGTAGGCAAAACTCAAATCATTTGCATAATTTATCTTCTCCCCCCACCCCCACCATTACCCTATAGCTGAAAGCATCGTCAGAAACTGTGTATATACCTGCCTTAAGTGCACGCACTGATGCATATCAACCTGCGATGTGAATTTTTGTCTTTGAACATCTTCTAACTTTATCTACCAACAGGTAAAGTCTGTTAGGATTAAAGCTGGGAAGCATACCCACAATGGTTGTGGCATTGATGGTGAGCTGTTTCCGCTTAATGGGCAAGTAACCTCTTTTTTGCTACCAGAGCAGTGCCGACTTATTGGTCGCTCATCCTAGGCATGAGAAGATAACAAGCATGATTTCTTGTACCTTTATCCCGTTGAAGGGCCATGAGGGGCTGTGGTTACTCTTTTTGTATAATGGTCTTGGTGTATTATATAGAGCATCCTTTTAACTTCTTGAATGTCCTTTTGTACTCCATTTGAAACTATGATTTGAACAAACCCCTCAAAGTTGCGCCAATACCTGTGCGAGGTGTACTATGTAAATTCAAAGTTGCATGTTAGTTTTTCTTGGCTCTTGCCTTTTGTCCCATTATGTACTCTTCACCTCCTGTGTGTTTGGCATTTGTGTTCAATGTATTGAAAAAAAAAATCTACATTTGTTTACCGAATGTTCTATGATCATCGTTGAAATTGTTTCCTTAAGTTTCATTCTGCTTAAATCTCCTGTTTAATCAGCATGCCTACAAGGCCTCGCACGGATGCTGTTCAATCCCATCAAAAAGAGTGGTTGGAATATACAATCTTATTGTGAATTTTCTATTTCATTTCCTATAATATTAATAAGAAATTATACAAATTGAAATTTGTTTTCTTTATAAAAATAAAATTATTAATTTGATGCCCTCTTTTTTTTCTTTTCTTTTCCATCTTACTAACTTATCAATGTTATTATCCAACTAAAGTGTCTTATTATAAAATTGGGTAATTGGCAAGTATAAGCAAGACTATTTACTCCTTTAAGAAGGTGGATTGATTGAGATTAAAGATGATGACAAAATAAATGACTTAATCTATATTGTTTTAGATCTTAAAAGAATGGGGGTTTACTTTAAGTTGGATACAATGCAAATAAAGCATCAAAAGAAGATAATATGGATGATGATATTTTTGTTATATGGTTATAGCAAATTATGAAGAAGAAGAAGAAGACAATGGTTACATAGATGATGAATTACTTGTTGTGAGAGTGAATGATGTGCAAAAGTACTACTAATGGAGGCGTTGGTAGTGAAACTTCAACTGCTTGTTTCTCTTGGTTTTCTTTAACTTCTCCCTTTCATTAGAACTTGTACTTAAGGTTTACATATTTGTCTCCTACTTTTAACAATTTTTTCATATAGGATCCTTGTTAGAAAGTGTTCTTCTCCATTTGATTTTTAGATTCCTCATCATCATTTGAATAATTATTGTTGGTGCAACCATCTAATATGAGAATTTATGGACTTTTACATTTATGAACATGTGTAAACTTCTTGTCATATTTAAATCAAATGCCTCGAGTTATCCAATTCTTTATTTCATCCCATGTAAGCTATTTCATTAGTGATGTAGTTATTTCCATTGTTTCACCTATTATTATTATTATTATCATTAATTTGATTCCGCACTATTTACGACTCGAGTTTTGGGTAGAACAGAGCTTAGGTTTAACCACCACGTCATGAGTTCGACTCCCCCTAGCCGCAAAAATGCGCCTGGAGCACTCAGTGGTTCATAGAACGCCACTAACCTAGCGGATGCATGGTGGACTTAAGTAATTTGATTCCGCACTACTTACGACTCGAGTTGTATATATATTTTTATATACACACACTTATCATCTCTTTGTTAGAGAAAAAAACATGGAATTAGAGGAAATTCTTATAATCAATAGTTTTCCACAATTAGCTCAATCGTTTCATTGCTTTATATTTGATTTA
>JAOSBP010000204.1:6148347-6173459 GCA_027563825.1 Erythroxylum mucronatum
CACATTTAAATAAGAGGCGATCAAGGTTCTCTAGACATATATTGCAGAAGGGAGCATGTTTGGTTATTGGACTAGAAGTATAAACTGTCTTGAGTTTTTCCTTAATTACTTTTTTTTGGTCTTAGACCAGGGTATCCACCGGCGGATTCAGTGACTAATCCCCTCGCTGGTTTGTAGACACCTCACAGGGTGGGACAGCTGGCTCAAGGATTTAAGGCTGCTCCATACCCAAAGTCAAGGATCGAACCCTTGACCTTTGGTTAAGGATGGATGAGTCCCTACCACTCAACCACACCCCTTAGGTTTAACAAATTGTTATGTTAAAAGAAATAAATTGTTGATTTAACAATTATAAAATGTAATATTATTAGATTGTTTATGCAACAATTATTTTTATTAAGTTTATGAATAAATGATAACACTTGTTGATCATTTTCTCGTTTACAATAAAAATAAGGTCTAAATAATATTTTTTAAAAACTAGATAATGATTTGACAAAAATTATAATTAAAAAAATAAGTGTAGTAAGATAAAAGTTTATAAACCAAAATGACTATTTCTAATAACAATCTATATTTTATTTTCAATATTCGAGAAGGTAAATGGACTCGGACTTGGTCCAATATGAAGTTAACAGATCAAGCTTAAGTTGATCGGATATTGGGCTCAAGTTTTTTTTTTTTAAATCGAGCCTCAGGTCAAACTACTCAGACCCGATCCAATACTCAAATTTTATGAGCAAAAGAATGGCTTTCTAAACAAATCAAGCCTTAAGTTGGACTGTCGAGAGACGCAACCTCATGTTTGATTCTTATAAATAAAACGATATCTTTTTAAAGGAATAACGTTATTTTTGTATTTTTTTAATTAAAAATGACATCATTCTTTATATTTTTATTTTAGAAGATCCGATGTCTCCCCCCGAGTCTACCCTATTATCTCCTGTTAGTTTATCTGGACAAAAGACTAAAGAGCCAGATGCTTCAGCTTCAGCCTCTCGTTCCTGATTTTCCTAATCCACTTCCCAAACAATATCAAAATTGTTCTTTCAATCCATTTAGTTAACTAAAAACAAGACAACCTAGTCCCTATAACCTTTTGCTTCTACTAGATAAGGTTGTCCTGTTCTTTTCTTTTTCTTGATATATATATATATATATTAGAAAAAGTTCAATTCATTAATCGAAAGCCAAGAGTTAGGGATTGCTATCCAATCAGATCGTAATTAAAGAGAGAGAGAGAGCGATGAGTTCAAACGTAGTTGCAACAGGAGCTTCGTCAGGGGTCAATCATCGACCAATCGCGACTTTCGGTAAATCGACGACAACAACAAGAGCAAGAGATGCGTTCAACAACGCACACTCCGTCGTCAATCTTCCAACAACCACAACTTCCATGGCTTTTGTGTTTCCTAACCGTCAGATGATATGTAATAGTGCTGGTAGTAGGATTAGCGTTGTGACCGGTGAACAAGGTAAAGTGGGAGAAGAAGAAGAAGAAGATCAAGAGTCGATGATGGTTGGGAGGAGAGTGAGAGTGAAGGTGCCGTTGAAGGTTTATCACGTGCCGCGTGTTCCCGAGTTTGATCTGACGGGCCTCGAAGGGACTATCAAGCAGTTCGTTGGTGTTTGGAAGGGTAAACGTCTTTCTGCTAATCTTCCTTTCAAGGTTGAGTTTGTTGTTCCTATTGAAGGCCGTGGCCCTGTTAAGTTCTTTGCCCATCTTAAGGATGACGAACTTGAATTCCTTCACTAATTCACTAGCACCTGCCCAAATGCCCCTTCCTCTTTTTGTATAATCTTCATATCATAATTTCTACTCTATATTATACATAATCTATATTGGTTGTTTATTTTAGAATCATTATTTCAATGAGTTTCAGCGTTGTTCTCTTCTGATTTCTATTTGAGCAATTAGTGATTTGATTCGTTGAAGCTACTTCTTTTAGTCTTCAATCCAGTTTGAATATTGATGCTTGATATTGAGGCATTATGGTTAAGTTGGAACTCATGAGCCACTCCTATAATTAGGACTTCTCGAAACCTCACACAAAGCTGTCCGCTGAGGATTCTAAAAAGTAGGGGAAGTACTTTGGATTTAGAAATGTTATAGGTAGTGATCAGAAATTTAGTTGTCTCTCCAATTTGGTGTTTTCTACTATACAATTTTCAGCGTGGTTTCTTTGCATTTGCTTAGTGTTTACATGGTCTGGGCCTGTTAAGGAATTACAAATTGTGCTTGTTGTAGTGGGGATGAGATCAATTTAGTTTCTGAGTACTTTTATTTTTTTAAAATTTTTTTTAGGTTTGACAGTCTGGTTGCTCTTTGGTAAAATTTTAGTTGTTTCTACTAGGTCGGAGGCCTTACTGCTTAAATATAAGGGGGATTGGAAACTTATTGAACAGATGTCAGTCAGCCATGGGTTTCATACTCATTAAATCAAGTGTTTTTGGTTGTTGGAACTCTAATGCATTTGACTACTTTAGAAGAAGGAAACAAGGAAGCCTGTTGAGCAGCATCAATATATAGATGAAGTTTTTGTAATGAGATTAATTACTCTCAACATTAGGTCCTGATAGTGCAATTTGCTAGTCACACAAAGATCAATCAATAATTAAAAATGTAGCATAGAAGAAATAATTGATTTCAGTCATCATGAACTGTTCAGGAGTTATATGAAATACAGTTAATCAAAATTATACATTATCCACAATGAGGACTCTCTGGTTTGACCAGTCAATTACTTTGACCACATGTTAATTTTAGTAAGATCTATGAAATGCTTCAGTGTCAAAGATGATTAGTTTTTGTGGCCAAAGCATATCTTGCAACCAATCATGTTGGATCCTGTATCATTTGAGAATGTAATTGGCAAACTTGCGTATCTGTTTAAGTGGTAGAACAATCATAATTGCATGGCATTATCAGTTTTAGGCAGTCTGAACTTTTAAAATATTGATTTTGTGATGGAATACAAATCCGACAAGGATGCCCTTGGTAAAAAAGGGGAGCTTGCAAGCGTCACAAATCTAAGTTTTTGCTTAGTGGACCAGATAAAGGAAGGACTTGAGCAAGACCCACAAGTCGAGTTTATTAGAGTTGGCTTCATAATGGGATGCTTATCACTAAAGGTGACTGGTGCCTAAATGGCAAGGGCTGTGGAAAGAAATCAGCAAGGAGTGCCGTGACTCCAAGTGGACATGACATCTTAGGGTTCATCGTACGTTGGCACTTGTGGAGCACATATTATTGGCTCTAGATGTGCAATGACGTTGAGCTCTACATGAAGATGTGTCTCTTGTACTAACAAGACAAGTTAGATCAACCCTAATTAGCGGGTTTGCTAGAGCCATTACCCATTTCAGAGAAGCCTTAGGAGTATTTCTATGGATTTCGTTATATTATTACCTAAAACTAAAAGATGTGGCAACCTTATGGTAGTGGTAGATTGGTTCAACAAATATAGAGCGTTCATCCCTGAACTGATGGAATTTATGGTCGAGGATGCTGCACACTTATTTTTCAAGCAAGTACTGAAGTATTGGGGCATACCTAAGACTAGTGAGTCGACAGGAGCCAGCCTATTTAAGATTGCAACAGGTCAACAATCAATGACTTTGTTCAAGTCTTGACATGTTCAAGTTTGCGAAAGGTTAGCAAGAGGAGACTGAGTGGCACAAATATACAGAAGATGAAGAAGTAGGTTGATAAGAAGCAAAGGCATTTGGAGTTTAACAAAGGGGACCTAGTATTGGTGAATGCTTCTCCCTCACCAAAGTTGAAGATGTACTAAGGTGCATAAAGAACTAATAAGGCTCTATAGAAATGGATTGGCAAACTAGCTTATTGTTTGATGTTATGTTACCCACTCACTTGGAGATGTACCTTGTGTTTCATATGAGCTTCCTTAAACCTTGCCATGAGGATAAGGATGATCCCAATAGGGGTAAATCAAAAAAGGCCCCTACCGCCATTACCATGATGCTGGAACGAGATGTTGAGAAGATAGTGGCGCATAATTGTAGATAATTGTACAATTAATTGATATGTATAGAATTATGTAAAAATTTCTGGAGGAGTTGTAAACCGTTGGATCGAGTAAATCCTAACAGTCTATTAAGGAGATGGAAGTCCACAAATAATCTTAGGCTCTTCATTTGTAAATAAGAGAGAGAAAGAAATATTCTTTATAATAAAAAGCATTCTCCAAGTTCTCTTTTAATTTTTTGTGTTCTATATTAATTGTGCTAGCTTTGTGCTTAACATCTTCAAGTGTGCTGATTTGGTTGAGTTGAATAGCAATTAAGTGCTGCACAATTTGTTGGTAAAAAAGTGCAATGTCCACAGGAAATACTCGCCCTTTCTGCTTAGTGGTGTGTATTGGAATATGCAGATGCTGTGATGTTTCAGATTCCCCCCTGCTGTACCTTCCATCCTTGAGTATATTAATTGAATATATACGAATTTTACTAACATGATCTCTCTGAATTTGGATCCAAAGTGAAGGTTTATACTTGTGAAGCTTTCCAACAAGTTAAAAGTTTTCATGTGTACATAAGCCCTTAGAGTAGCGATAGAGAAGTTCCCAAGATTAACTGGGATCACACTATATATTCTATAATATTTTCCTACTTTTCATCCACTACCTCTGCAGAAATGATGTGTAGCTTTCATAAACCCGTCAACATATTTTAGAAATAATGCTGAAAATAGCAGGAACAAGACCAAGAGTAAAGGAAAGGAAAACTTTCCAAAGACATAACTGAGGGAGAAAAATTAGATGGGTTAGATGTTATTGAGAAAGGTGCACAGGTTTTATGGATCAGGTGGTTTGAAGCCTGTCTTGCTGTCTTGTGTGCATCAGTTGAGATTGATCTTGATGAGAACTAGTAGTTGTTATGGACAATAGTCAACGAGGTACAACTCCACCCACGGTACTTGGCAGCAGAACCCTTGGAAAATGATTTCATTCTGTGATGTAAGTTTAACCCTAGGTTACTGTTACCTACCACTGTGTCATCTTTAAAAGCAAAACACGGGGATGGGGGAGGTGGGAGAGTGCTGGAATCTGTTGGCTTCAGAAAATTACACCAGGCAGTTTAAGTTGATACAAGTGTTGTCTCCCAACACGTTTGAATATAAAGTAAGTGCTACTGCTATTAATTGTTAGTTTCCGAAGTGTATGTACAATAATATATTTTACGGATATATTGTTCACTAACCTGAAGCCTAGCATTCTGACGGAACGAAAATCAACTGGATTAGCAAATAAAAATAAAAAGGAAATGCATATTATTGTTATCAAATTTGACTGCTCATTTTTGTATCGAATACATAATTGTGGATAGGATCACACACACACTTTGCACTCATACATACATACATACATATGTATATATATATGTGTGTGTGTGTGTGCACGCGCACGCGCAAAAATGAAAACATATGTACTCGTACCGTATGCTGTTTGAAGAAGATTAACTAGCATTCAACTTTGTATCTGTAGAGGTTGAAAATTTTGTCTGATGCCTTATTCAACAGAACAATGTAATTCTATGTGGAAGGCTCTAATAATGGATCTAATTGAATGATACAAAGGACTTCAAATTATGACTTTCAGTAAGATCATCTCAGGACTATTTGTTGTAGCCAATCAGGTCAATTAAGACCAGCATAGCTACAACTGCATATATGGAACGCAATAGTAAACTTGCAGTAAGATAATCTTAGTACTATTCTGGTGTAGCCAATTATAGCCAATGAATATTGGCATAGCTTCAACCTCATACGCGGAACTCCATTTTTAACTTTAGTTTGGCATGCAAAGTTAATGGATACTCCTGAGAAAACTCGTCTTTATCGCATTAAACGAAAATGTGACCTTCTCATGTTGTTTGAATAGGCTTCAACGTTTACTTTAAGTTACTTTTATGAACTCCATTGCTACATGCCCTATAAATGTTTTCTGAAGTTGGACTTGCTCGTGGGGACTCTTTTGGTTATGTAAGCTGCGTATGGCATCGTGTATATCCATCTAAGTTTGAGTTTCACTGACACCAACCTGAACTAAAGCATGAGCTATGTTTGAACCATCCTTCTTATCCATTATGTCAGTTGTTGATTTTTGCTGGCATTTGAATCTGATGCATTTTTCTTCAGAATTTGCAATCCTAAAATACACAAACCTTGCTGGTAATAGATTGCAGAGGGAGTTAAAGATCAATGGAATATTTCATCGTATTTATACAAATAATACTCTGCCTTACTTTATCTGCCATCTTGTTGCGTCTTGTGCTGGAAAGCGCTTGCAGATGTCCTTCGGTTTCTGTTAGAATTGTTGTTTAGCTTTCTTTTAGGTGAATGTGAAGTTGTAGATCTGCATGTTTTCCTTGGTAGTACTCGATGCCGAATATATTATCAAAGAAAAATATGTTGCACCGATTTAACTTGTACTGATTTGAAGGCATGAGACCATCAAACCTGTCTTCTCCCTCATTTGAAATCTATGAACTAGATACCAGGGACTTGCTTAATATTGAGGGCATCTTTAGTCCTCAGCTCTCTAATAAATTAACTCTTTGTGGGTTCTATCTGCCATTTTTATGCCCAGTATTGATATTGCTGTTATAAGTAATTAATTCCCTGTTTAATATGTACTTGGCGACTACATGATATTGAAAGTGATCGTAGATTTTTGCCTAGAAGATTGGGAAAAGAGTCGAGAGTGAAGGAATTCATGCAGTTGCTTAGTTTCTTCATTCTCTTGCACAATTCATGGCAGGCAATGTCGTACATGGATCAGGGATTTGTATGGTACAAATGTTTTGAGACCATAAGTTTATGAGTCCAGATTTTCTGTCCAATATTATGGTGTCTTATTGTGTTCAATAAACTCAGTCATTTATTTATGTAGGTCCTGCATGGAACTCGCGTGGATCCCACGAAATAAATAACTAAAATTTTATAAGACAGAATAAGACTGAACGGAAGATGTGGTTTCTAAGTTTATTGCTTCAATAGGAGGGTTCATAATGCGCATACCATTGGTGATCTATAACAAAAATATGAAGCACTCGACTCTGAAAAATGTGGGAAAATATGAAAAATCCGGAGCTATAGCTCAAGAGTCTGCACTCTGCAGTCATATTGCAATGTCGGTAAGAGACCCTGCAAATAAGCAAGCCCATACGTTCGTCCAGAGAATCGGTGTCGGTGAGCACAGCCTTAAATGTCTGGTCCCACAATTGCGGTGGGGCTCCCGTACTCGAATGTGAACTTACACGAGCTATTACACAGGCCTCTGTCGTGCGTGACAATTCGTGACATCTAGTCTAGTCTTGTCATGGTTCAGTTCGGAGAGGAGGTCACGCTTTTCAGATCTAGATCTTCTGGAATCTTAGGACCATTCTGGGTATGGAAGTGACAAAGTCACAAAACCTTGTTTAGGTCTTTCTAATAAAATTGGAGTCAACAACTTTGTAGATATAAGAATTTGATAAATCTAGTTATACGAATTCAAACTATTTTTTTAAATAAAAAAAATTTAAAATCTTTTTTTAACTTTTTTCAATTTTTTAAATAAATTTTCTTTTATTAACTAATCAATTAATTTTAATAAATTATTATTTAATAAATTAAAACGTTTTTATTTAATAATTTTTAATTAAATTTAAATTTTTTGATGAATAAGAATAAAATTTACTTAATATTTAACCGATTTTAATATCGACTGTTTTTTTTTAATTTAAAACCTTTTATTAGGGATGTCAATAAATTGAGTTGAGCCTGCATGGACTGAGTAGCCTGTGGCTCGAGCAGGCTAAACTCGACTCATACTTTTATATTTCTTAAAAAATTAAAAAATAACATTATTTTTGACAAAATGATATCGCTTTTGTTGATTCGGTTGAAGCCTACAGGACCCATAATCTGATCAGGCTAACTAATTTTAACTCGTGACCTACTTATGGCCTAGTCAATCCGGATCAAAATTTGGTTGAGTTGAGTAAACCGGGTTTAAATTGACATCCCTATTTCTTATCTTATCGAATTAAGTTATGGTCAAAATATTAAAACATTAATTAATAATTAAAACTTCAAAATCACGTTCCAAATCCACTAGTTGAGCTATGGTTTCCAATTTGCAATAATCAAAGGCAAAAGCAAAGGTGAGACTTGAGAACGAGAAATCTTGGCTGTACGTTAGGTGGGGGGTAATATGTAATTTGATAATTTTGATTTGGCAAGGGAGGGAACGAAGTCCCGAAATGCCCCTCGTCTTCCAGTAATTCACTTAGCAACCTTACCTTTTATTTTATAATATATTAGCCAAAACAATAAATACGCATTGATTTACTTAGGACTGGACCGACTGGTAGTGGATTCTCAAACTCAGTCAGCTTCTCCCTTCTCTGGCTTATTCTCTCTAAAGTAAATCTTCCTCTCCTGCGGTTCTGCTACCACACCAGCTCACTGTTACATTCTTGGTATCCCATTCCCATGTATCATGTATGTATTAAGAGGAAAAAAACAAAAAGGAAGCTTGTTAATCCAATATTTTAGAGGTTAATATTTCAAAATTTCAATGCCATTCACTTCCTTCTTTCCCTACTACGCTCACTGATGGCGGCATTTACGAGCAGCACTCTTCTTATTCCCAAAGAAGAAGAAGAAGTGTGATTTTGTACCATACCAGCTTCAAATAACGGGTATTTTTTTATTCACAAACTTTCATTTTTTGTTTGAAAGTTTGTTTATTGATCCCTTCTGTTTTGTGGGTCGATGGAAATCTGAAAACTTGGGGTTGTATGCGATTTTGTTGATTGAAGTAGAATTTTGCAGATATGAACTTGAGTAAATCTAAGAAATTTAATGTTTTCATTTCTTTGTACAGTTAGTGTTGGAGTTTGAGTGTTGATTAAGGTACATATATGATTTGAATGTCTCAAGGCCAACACCAACTACCAAAACAACTTAGCTTCTACTGCATTGTTCCTTCCTTGCACTTCTCATTCTTAGAGTTTCTGTTTTTACGCCAATGACTACCAAACGCGCCTACAAGCTCCGTATCCTTATTATTTCCGTATCTTGATGAATTAAATCTAAATCTTGATTTGCAATTTGACCTTCTTTATGTTAATTTGTTTAATTTCCCGGGTTAAATTTTTTTATTTATGTTTGAATATATTGCTCGATTGATTAATGACTAAGGTTAGCCTTAACCTGACAATTCAAAAATTATGATGAATTAATGATAATAAAGAGGAATTTGTGGCGCATTCTGCGACTGTAAATTGCCTCAAAATTGGGAGGAAGTCATCGAGACTTCTTGTGACTGGAGGAGAAGATCACAAGGTCAATCTCTGGGCTATTGGTAAGCCCAATGCTATACTGGTCAGTACTAACTTCTGTTGTTTTGTTTATGGCTCATTTGCACATTTGCTCTTGTGATAATGGAGTTATGACGTGGGGAAAATTCCCCCTGTTTTTTACGGTTAACAAAATTCCTTGAAATGTTCAGATCATTTATAGGAAATGTCCTGCTCCTTAAAATCCCGATGTGTTCTTTCCACCTCATCTAATGCTCCAAGCTTCATACGCAGAGCTTGTCGGGACATACTAGTGGGATTGATTCAGCAAGCTTTGATTCTTCAGAAGTTCTTGTAGCAGCGGGAGCTGCTAGTGGTACAATCAAGCTTTGGGATCTAGAGGAGGCAAAAAGTAAGTTAATTTTGTTAATGTTTGTTCATAAAGCTTTGGATACTGATTGCCAATATTTCTGGTGCTTATTCATCAAATTTTTTGTGTTGCTGTAATTGTCAATGTAGTTATTCGTACATTGACTGGTCACAGATCTAACTGCATATCTGTGGATTTTCATCCTTTTGGAGAGTTCTTTGCATCTGGTTCCCTGGACACAAATCTGAAGATATGGGATATCAGAAAGAAGGGCTGCATTCATACATACAAGGGCCACACTCGAGGGGTCAGTGTAATAAGATTTACGCCGGATGGTCGTTGGATTGTATCTGGTGGCGAGGACAAGACTGTTAAGGTTGAAATTGCTTCTTTTGTGCATATATTTCACAAACACTAATATATTGATGTGATTTGCTAATGACATAAACGAATATTATTCTTATCTTTTAAAATTGTGGTAAAGTTGACTATTATCAATGGAATCCTTACTTAGCCTGGTTTTCTTGTTCACCAATGAATCTCTCAATTTTTGTGTGTGTTTAGTTCTGAAATTAGCCACCTTGCATATAAAAATTGGGCACTGATGCAGTAATTCATTTTTTGAATTAGGATTATAATTAAGACGTTGTATTGCTGTATCCTAGTTCAATTGTTGCAAAGTGGTTCATGATTTTCAATGCTATAGGTTCAGCTATAGGATCTTTTGTTTCTACATATAATTGTGTGCAAAAGGAAGTGCTCAAATGCTTATGTTTGCAAATTTTGGACTATAGTTCTTTGTTTAATAAACTCAGCACTGCACACCACTTAAAACAGTTGTGGGATTTGACTGCTGGAAAGCTATTGCACGACTTCAAGTCTCATGATGGTCAGATCCACTGCATAGATTTTCATCCGCACGAGTTTCTTCTAGCAACAGGTTGGTAATAATATGTTATTAAGCAATGTATCAAGTAGTATGTAATGCAATCTTGATCTTACTATTTTATTCATCCTATATTCAACATGTGGTGCTTGCTTGGTAGTGCTTTAATTTTACCGATACGTCATGGTTGAATGTGTGGTACTTGTCAAATCTTAAGATCTTTTGATCCATCCATAAAAATGTTATATGCATAAATCTATCCATCTGATAAAGATAATGACTTATATAAATTATATGCTTGAATCTCACTGGCTTTTCAATATTTGAATCTCACTGACTTATATAAATTATATTCACTTTTCTTTTGTCTTACACTCTTACTATAGGTTCTGCTGATCGAACTGTCAAATTTTGGGACCTTGAAACTTTTGAGCTAATTGGCTCATCGGGGCCTGAGGTAATTTAATGTGTTAATTGCTGCCACTGATTGTCTATCTGGTGTTGGCTGTGATCTTATTAAGATTTGCTTTGTATGGGTTATTCCTATTAACTTCAGACCAGTGGAGTACGCTGTTTGACCTTTAACCCTGACGGGAGGACTCTACTATGTGGATTGCACGAGAGTTTAAAAGTGAGCTCTTGTTTCTTTACACTCTCCTTATGGGAATGCTGATGTGCATTTATAATTCTCCAGAATTTATTGGTGTACTCTGATACATTGCTTTATAGGTTGTCTCTTGGGAACCTATAGTTTGCCATGATGGTGTAGATTTGGGATGGTCTAGACTGTCAGACCTCAATGTTCATGAGGGCAAGCTTCTGGGATGTTCACATAATCAAAGTTGTGTAGGAGTGTGGGTTGTAGATATCTCGGTATTACATGCTCTTTCAATTCTTGTGCATTTAGTTGTTTTTGTTTCCATGTTGTTTCATCTGAGTTTTTGGCTAATCTATTGCTTCTTACTTCAAGTTCTTTTCCCATCTTTTGCACGAATGAACAGCAGATTGAGCCATATGCAGTTGCCAGTGTCAAACAATCCAATGGCCAGACAGAATCTAAATCTGGTGGAGCTGGAAATTTGACAGTGTTCCATGAGAACAATATGAAAACAAGTTTGGGAAGGTTGTCAGTTTCAGACAATTCGGACACACTAACAAAGGAAACAAAATCTCTTGGTAGGATGTCATTTTCTCAAAATTCGGATCCTATTAAGGAGTCAGCCAAAGAGTCAAAGATAATATGTATGCCCCTTTCTTTTTTGTTGAACCTAAGTTTACAGTTACTTTTGGCTTGTGCCACTTGTTTATTTACTTCGTTGTTTAGCCAACTTTAATTTGTTTATTTACTTTGTTGTTTAATTATAGTTTTACCTAGGGATTTAAACACACTATGTTGGTTTTGTTATGATAATGTGCTTATCATTACTGTGTCTACATGCTGGTTGAAGCCACAGGAAATGTAACTGGTACTCCTCAAAAGGTCAACCTAAATACTAGTCTGCAGACTAATGTGACCAGTTCAATATCAGTACCTAATGCATCAGCACCTAGGAAGAGTTCTGCAAAGGCTCATTCAGTAGTTAATATTTCTGTCTCCAGCAAGGCTGATGACGTTCCTGTAATTGTCCCTAGAACTAATACAAGGTTTGAACAGGCCTCTGAATCCAGAAAAGAAAAATGTACTGGTGAAAGGCAATTTCCTTTGCAGCCAAATTCTACTGATTTCCTAAAATGTCAAAACATTAGAGATGATGTTGAGCAATCAAGTATAAGTTTCTTTGGGTTTACTGATCGCAAGGCAGTGCACATGGTCGGTGCTGTAGATAGGAATATTCTTCCTGTAGTCAAAGGCTTGGTACCTGGAATATCAATTGTTGAAAGGAATATTATGGATGATAACTCTCGTGGATCAGGAAGATTCGATTCAAGTTTGACGACAGAACTTCCCACAAACTTTCAGGAAGAAATCTGTGAGACTTTTCTATCATTAAGTGCATTTTTATTTTGTCTATGCTTGCCTGTGAATGTTTTCGAATATGATATGTTCGTCAATCCTCATTTTTTCTTATGATTTATTTAATGTTAGTTTTTACTAATTGTTAATGGAAAAATGAGATTTCTTTGTTTATTGATGTATGCCCTCTGATTCGTCCACCAATTGCCAAAATATGCAAAGTACACACCAAGCAATAGATAGCTCCAATTTACCCTAAAAAAATTTATTTTGCATAAGACTAAATCTATTTTTCCCTGCTATGAAGTGTTGGCTATGGAAAAAAGTAGAGAGAAAAAACAACTGGGAAGCATTGAAAAAGTAGAATGAAAGTTCCCTAATTTTCACTTTTTGTTTCTAGTCCATTCTGTGGATTTGAGAAGAGTTGAGTGTGTTCCAAAGGGATGATATACAATACTGGTTTCTTAGTTTGATAGTTCTGGACTCTCATGTCAGGAACATGGTTAAGAAAAACATCCAGTAGATATTAATCCAAGTTAAGAAATCCTGTACTATAGATTTCGAGCTTGTATGTGGTATGATGGTGTTTGTTATTTTAGAGTTGGTGCTAAAGGGACCAATCTGATGTCTTAGCCAATGGAGATAGTTCCAGGGCTTTCAAAATTCATGCTTGACTTCTTTTGGGAGGCTAATTCCTTAACAGTTACAAGGTAGATTGCTATTTTATGATTACAAACTACTTGTATATTTTCTAGATGAGATTAATTGGTCATTACTGTAGAAAGAATTTGACCTTCCACTTACCATCCCCATATCATCTCCTTGACGGGACCATTTAGTGAAAGCATCTTTTTCCCCCTTACAGCTGAATAGACAGATAATGCCTGCTCACCTTAGATTGGCCTTCTGGGGCATTTGGCATGAACATTTGTCATTTGATAATTTCAGAGAGGAGGTCTGAAAACAGCAAACAAAAATAGTTTTAGAATGTTCAAAAAAATTTTGGAAGCTGCTTTTGGTTAGGGAGATGTAGCCCTCAAACAAGTGAGAACATCCATACCCACGATCCCTTCAACAGCATTCTAAGTAGCTTTTAGTTAAAGCAATAATTTTCCATAAGGAAGGTGTAGCCCATGCTTTTCTCTTTGCTTTATTCTTCTGGGGTTTTGATTGGTAACATTAGAAACTTTATTCACGTGGCACACAATTGCAGTACCTGATTCATGCAAGCAACAGGTACTGAACTAGTCTTCTCAGCTGGAACATATATAAATGACAAATCAAAATACTCATTATCAGGTTGACAGTTTTATTTGTGCATATTGTAGATTTCTTCCTTGTATATAAACTTGTTCATGAGTTAGCACCCTCTAGGTGCATTCTAGTACATGCTTTTATACTAATTAGATATAGTTGAAGAACTTTGTTTTCAAAATCAACTACAAAAAGGGAAGCATGGGAAGATGCAGACTGGTCTGGATTGTTGTTTAAGATTTTATATCCTGCTTTTACTTAGATTAAGATTTTCATCTTTCACTAGAAATGTACTAGGAATTATATTTATAATTGAGTCTGTTTCTTGAGATTTCACATAACTTCAATAATGCAGCTACATATGATGGAGTTTTGGTTTCTATAACAGAAACTTTTTATCTTTGCTTTCAGATGACAGTAGGGGGAATAAAGTAAACGGAGACACACCCTTGGTGGAAAGTCAAAAAAGAGGTATAGATGTTCTTACTTGCTAGTTAATGTTTTCCTCAGCTGTTCATGATAGTCTGAGTTGTATGTGTTTAATGTAGGGAGATTACGCTCATTTGTCATGAACTGGGAAAGGAGAGGAAGATCTTCAAATTATGAGGGACACTCTTCCAGTACCTCCCTAGGGACTTCACTAGACAACATGCTTCAGATAAATATGGTAGGAACATTCTAGACTCCGAGCTTATGTTTGCTTTTCATATAAGTTTTTGTTTTTACTGAAGTCCCAGAGTTTCAGTCAAAGACTTGTGTTCATCTTCAACTAGTTGTTTAGTGTAAACAGAACTGGAAATGAAGGCAAAAGAACGGTTATGAGACTGGAGCACCATATGAGCCATGTATCTTATCTTAGGCATGTCTGTTTCATCAGAGATGGTAATTTCAATTGATTGAGGCACCAGATTTGGCAAACAATTTGGACATGATAATAACTTTATAATCGTTCGCCTCCTTTTATCTAATCTCAAATGCCTTTTAACTCCACAAGGAACTTCCATCAAAATACAGTCTGCTTATGGTCAAATCTATTCTGAATTTTGATGCTTTAGGCTTCTAGCCTCACATGGGGTTTCTTTATTGCTGGGGCCATGCCTGCCCTAAATGGAGTGCAATTGGGATAAAAAATGAATGAAGACTGGCTTGCAAATAGGAAAATATTAGGAATGCGATGGTCCTGATTCAGGGAGGAGATGATACAAGCTTACATGTTGGAGGAGACATAACATTTTCGATGGGGATGATATCTCAAATTTGAAAGCTTTTTCTCTTGTTTTTTTTTAATTTCTTTGTCGGCAGTTGGGTTATGCTATGTTTTCCATTTTGTGGCGTGTTGAAGCTTAATGGACTCTCTTTTTATCATCTTATCTGAATGAAGGAAGAATTATTTACAATTCTTATTCATGTTCAAATCTGTTCCTCTATATTTTGGGAATATTTGTACAATACAAATTGCCAACTTCCCTAACCTGAATTTCCCAGTAGCAGGAATTTGCCAATGCTATTAGCTCTGCATGAATATATTCCCTTCTCCTATGCTCTCTATATCATGAATTGCTAAATGTGGGATTAATTTAAGTGCTCTCATTTTGAGAGAAAACTTGTATTATGTTTTCTTTTGTTGACTTTTAATTCTTTAATACCACTCTGATAGACTTATTTATCTCTCTTTCTTTTGCTGCTCATCTGTATTTCTATGAAAATGCTAATACTTGCCCTTGACTCTGAAGTCTAAACAGAGAGGACGTCCCCCTTCTACTGAAAATGAAACAGTTTGCATTGACAATGAAGATTTGGTCATAGACATGATGCGAGAACATGACCAATTTACCTGCTCCATGCAATCACGCTTGGCCAAGTTACAGGTGAATCCTTACAGGAAATTCATTACTATGATAGACAAATAAGAAAATGAGTTTTTGTCTCTAATGAAATCCTTTGGCTAGCAATTTGGTTGAAGTTTTATATAGAGCAAGTCGTCAATTTCATGTTTATATAACCTATTAATTGTATTGTATATGTTGTAAATACTTGGAGACGGTTATTTATGATCAAAGGATTGCAACTGTGTTGTAATTCTTGCAGGTTGTCCATAGATATTGGGAAAGAAATGAGGTTAAAGGGGCCCTTGGTGCAGTGGAGAAGATGGCCGATCATGGTGTAGGTTCCTTTTCTCACCTTCTCTCATCACTTTTCTGTTTATATTTTCTCAAAAAACTTAATAAACTATTATCTTAACTTTTGACATGGGATCCTTAAATTTTTCATCTTGATCCATTGTTGCAAAATGCAGGTCCTTGCTGATGTAATCTGTATTATATCTGAGCAAGTAAATATTGTGACGTTGGACATTTGCACTTGTCTTCTCCCACTTCTCTCTAGTCTTCTTGCAAGTGACATGGATAGGTAATAAGGCACTGCCATTTTCTTCAGACTGCAAATGACCTCTAGTTATTCCTTATGATTCATTTCCTTGAAAAGATTGTTTGTTTTAACTAAAAAGGGGTGAATGGTTTGCATTGCTTTCCTGTTGATGATGTATAGAACTTCTCCCTCCATCCACGCACTTCTGTAAATGTGCCTTTTTAAATTGAATCTCTTGCTGCTGTATCAGGTAGTAGCTATCTCTCAATAAATAGTTGGTTAGTGATCCTACTAGGCATACCTTGAGTTGATTAATTGAAATTGAGAGGGCTCTTTTGATACTGAGTCATGCTCTTCTATAGCTTCATACTTTTGTTCATCTTGTTATATCTGTATGGTTTGAGTTGTTAGTTGCTTTCTATTCTTGCAAACCAAGTTTAAAGTCTGCATTTATTTGTTATTTCTCTGGTCTTTCTTAAGTATGCCTTGAATAGTTTGCTCAATCAAACTACTGTTTCCATGGAATTTAAGAATTATTGGGATTTCATCTGCCTTTATGCTTTATCTCCTTCAATGTTTCCAAAGCCTTTGTGAATTTTTAAATACCTCATGCACCTGAAAGTGCTGGTTCTTCATATACGAGCATCAAAATATAACTTCTCTTTCGTTTACTGAGGAATGGACTGTAGCGCTGTCTCCTTCAGATGCTGTGTTTTTTGGCTAGTCTATCCTTTCACAAGTACCTTCACCTTTGTTGTTAGCCACTACTTTCAGCCTCACCATTTTTCATAAATGCAATTGATCAGTTCTGCTGACACACTCTCAAAATCTCCATTCCCACCCCATATTCCCCTTTAAATGTCTTGAAATATTCTCCTTTAACTGTCTCCATAAAACATCGTTCCTCATTTTGCATTACTTGTTGCAACTGACTTATTTTATCCCAAAGTTTCTAACAACTTTGTTTTGTTTTTCACCACAACACCCTTGATCCTAATTGTAGTTATAATCATTTAACATGTTCTTTCATGTCTGTTTATAGAGATTCCCACTTCATTTTCTCTTTCTTTCTTTTTGTCTTTTTTTTAATCGACTCCTGTACTCCAATGAATGGGAAGATTATTTTAGAAACTTTAGCCTCATGCTTTTCAGTTGAAGAATATGACTATAAAACTTCAACACATGTTCTGGTACCAGAATGGAACTGCAGAACTGTGGCGTTACAGTCTTCTTGTAAATATAAACTGTCAACTTACGGTGATGTGAACAAGAAAATTTGTTATATTGCTGCAGTACGTACAGGTATTCCACTTTACATATTTATAGCTACAGAAGGCATATAAACTAGGAAATCATAACTAGGAAATTACAACTATACATCTTCGTAAACTCCTTGATTGAAACCTTAAATTGCTATATTTACAGCCTATAATAAATTTAGAATATTCTAAAAGAATTTTTCTATAGAATAAATCCTGAATATTCTATAAAAAAATTTCCTAATCCGACATAATATCATGTTGAGGAAATCAATTTAGATAAATTACCTACTTTTGGGTTCTTGATCATGTCTCCCACAATTATTTCCTGGCTTATCTACATTTTCTGAGTTTTGCTTGTGGTCTTTTATACCAAGCTTCTCTTTTCTTCTGATATCTCTCGACTCAGCTTTAGGCTTGTGTGCTTGTAGTTTGTCATAACCTGAAAACTTTGCTATGCCAATCATTTATGTCCTAATCCACCGCCTCATGCGATTCTAACTTCTTTATTATCTTTAGATTTGCATTTATGTATCTGTTTATGAATTTATGGATGCGAATATATAAGGCAGATCTACAGATACCTTCAGAAGTAAGATACCTGACAATGGAAAATAAATTCCCTGGCATATATAGGCATTTGAGCATCTGTCTGGACATGCTGCTTAAAGTGGTCAGAATGTTTGGTTCAATGATCTATTCAACTGTATCAACTACAACACCTATTGGTGTGGACATTGAAGCAGAACAAAGGTATGTCTGTTATTTTTAGCTAATGAAGTTTCATTACTGGATACTTTAGAAATTGTTAACCTGAAAGGTGTTCTAGGTTGGAAAGATACAATCTCTGCTATGTAGAGCTTGAAAAAGTCAAACGCTGCTTGTTTAGCGTAACAAGGTGGGCACTTAGATTTTCCTTCAGTTGGCATTTCCTGTTACTTTTTGTATTATTATTATTTGTCAATATTCATATTTTTCGTATCTCTTTTGTATCGTAGAAGAGGAGGCTCGGTTGCAAAATCTGCCCATGAGCTCAATCTAGCTTTTCAAGAAATTTCATAACCAAATGCCAAAGTCTCACTGGATATGCTCTGTTTTTGGTGCTTTTGTGCATTGGGTTATTTATGGTGTTGAGAATCAGGAGCAAGTTTGTGCATTTTAGAAATTAAACAGGCACTTCATGCATCGTTAGATGCTTTGCTTTTTCTCGTCTCTTGCCTGACCCAAAGCCTCCGTGTATATTAATGCTCAGTGGAGGCATTAACTAGTAGCTCATTCTACATACTAATTGGAATGATCTGAAGACCGATGGATTTGTCTGCCTTCCTGCTGCTGTTGCTCTGCACGTTCTGGAAGAGGATCATATCAATTTCTAACCCGACAAGAAGCATTTACAATTGTAAAATACAGCTTGCATCAATTCATTTGTTCTCACAACACTTATTCTTATATAAAAATGCTTCAGGAGTTGATATTTGATAATCTTTGCACTTCCCTGTTGTCAAGTTGTGTCTTTGTTGCTTCTCTCATGATTTGTGTGATCAACCCAAAATACTGTCTGAAAATTTACTCAGTTGCAAATTTGTTGTACGGCCAAAAACGGTTGATTCCCTTCCCTTTATTTTTGATAAACCCTCAATCAAATTTGTGTCTCAAAGGAAGGGCAAGAAGGGCCAGAAGTAGTGAGAAGTTGGTGTGCGATCAGAGTAATTTGTCATTTTGGTACTTCTTAAGATGGGGGAGAGATGGTAGCCTCTCAAAAAGGTACTGGCTTTGGAAGGATGGGAAGGGGAGAGGTCATGAGGATTTGTCATTTTGGCACTTCCTTAAGGTGAGGGAGAGCTGGTAGCCTCTAGAAAAGGTATTGGTTTTGTACCTGATGTGGATGTATTTGTGGGCAAGACTTATGCTCGAAAAGGAAGAAAAAGTGACAGTTGAAAGCAAGGAGGGGATATCAGGTAAGGAAGTTGCTTGTGTGGGAAGCATTTTTTAGATTTAGGTGTCAATTCTGGAAGTATTTTCCACAATAGGAGTTTGTTTCATATTATGAGTATTGTTTGGAGTCTTTTTCTGTTGAAGTTTATCTCTATTTTTCTGCCTAATTAGGAGTCTAAATTAGAATCCAAATTAGGGTTGAACTTTGTGTTTTCTTGCCTATTTAAATAGGTAGTCATTTAGTAATAAAACAAACAAGTTATCATAAAAATTAGCTTAGGAGTGAGTAATTTAGCTCAATCTTGACAGGCCTTGTCCTTGACAAGTGTTGCCAATTTTTATCAATAAAAATAGGTTCTGTGAGGAAGGGAACCAACATAAATAGGGTGAAAGAGATTAACTTTCTTGAAAATCATCCTTAGATTATCAGGCACTGAATGACAAGACAATGAAGGATAAACTCCCATCCCTGTAGTCGATGAATTATTGGATGAATTGCACGGGCCCAAATTCTTCAAGAAATTGGACCTTCGATCAGGCTATCGCTAGATTCAAATGGGTAGAGAAGACGTTGAGAAAATAACATTTCGAACCCATCATGGCCATTATGAATTCTTGGTCATGTTGTTTGGTCTTACTAATACTCCCTTCACTTTTCAAGCATTGATGAACGAGGTATTTCGATCTTATCTTAGAAAATTTGTCATTGTTTTCTTTGATAATATATTGGTCTATAGCAAGACTTGGGTGGAACATATGCAATATATGCACATAGTGTTGGAATTATTGTACTCTCACCAATTATTTTTGAACATATCTAAGTGCACCTTTAGGGAGACCCAAGTGGCGTACTTGGGACATATTATTTATGATGCAGGAGATTCAGCAGACACTAGTAAGATTCAAGCAGTGATAGAATGGCCTAACCCATACTCCACCTGGGCACTTAGGGGTTTTTTGGGCTTTATGGGATACTACGAAAAGTTTATTTGGGACTACGCGGCTAATAATAGCATCGCTCACGAGTTTGTTGAAGAAGAATTCTTTTAAATGGACACAGGAGGCCGAAAAGGCCTTCAACAAATTGAAGAAAGCTTTGTCTAAGGCCCGTGTACTTCAACCACCAAATTTTGACAAAGATTTTGTGATCGAATGTGTTATAATAAGGAGGCCATCCCATCGCCTTCTTTAGAATTAGGACAGTGTTATAACAAGGAGGTCATCCCATCGCCTTTTATAATAAGGAGGCCATCCCATTGCCTTCTTTAGCAAGAAGTTGGTTGATCAACATAAGAAGTTGGCGGCATATGAGAGGGAGCTTATCGGCTTAACTAAGGTTGTTTCCAATTGGAGGCCGTATGTTTGGGGGAGAGCATTTGTCATTTGCAAAGACCACTATAGCCTCAAATACCTCCTAGAAGAAAGGTTTACTTCCCCCAACAACAATGGTTAAGTAAACTTCTTGGTTTTAATTTTAGGGTTGAATATAAGGCTGGGAAACTCAATTCAACTACTGATGCATTATCATGGATGTAGCACCCCAATCTCATAGGCCGAACATACCGACGGTATTCGAGAACATACTCTACGAAGGTTGCATGCTAGAATAGTCAATCAGTCAAACTCATTACAATTTTTTTTTCAAAACAACACATGCATATGCAGAAAATCTATAAACAAATCGAGCTCACTTTATTCATAAACATTTTCAATTACAAGAGTTACAATCATTATACAACTCATCAGAATTTCACCAGTCACTTGGGCCCATTTCATTTACAAACATCACTAACCATAATTGCTATTACACTTTACAATTTACACACATACATTGCACAATATTTGCGGAAATATAATTCAAAACTAAAATCAAAGAAGATATATGTAGGTGCAAACTGATCCCGACTCTTAGCCCATATTTGATTTCAGTGGCTATACTCCAATTAGCCTAACTAGGTATCTCCTCTGAACTTAAAAAGTCACGTTGTAATTTTGGAAGTTTCGCAAACTCAGTGAGTTAACTATCCTCGATGGTTCACTTAAATCATATAATACATCACATAATATTTTCACATAATTCACATCACTTCATTGATCATAGAGCATCACATAACACTTACTTCACATATCACATTCAGAGTAGTCAAACAGATCATTTTGATCATTCAAAACATATATATCAATTATAGATACAATGCACATGAGACTCACTTTCATTTATTACTTTGTTGTGACTTAGTGCCTTTTTACTAGCTCAGATCCCTTGTGGATACCGAGTTTATACCAGATAATGTCTCATATATCTTAGTAGATACCGGGTACAATAGCAACTGAGCTAGAGGCTCTTATCATATTCTAAGCTTTAAGCACTGGCGACTCTGGTCATAACTGCCTTTTTCTTTCATGCATTCATGTAATGAAATGCATCACATATATTCAATCAATCAAAAGTGCTCCATATTATACAATCATATTCATTATCGCATTCTCATTCACATTTGTCATCGGATCTTAGTTCGGCGTTCAATATATACGTTTAGAATCACTTATTTCATTCATATGCACATTCACATTTTTCTTCGGAACTTGATCTGGCATTCAACAATCAAGTTGAGTATCATTTATTTCGTCAAATTCACATACAAGGAGTACTTCTAATATGATATTCATGCATCAAATGCATCAGATATTTATTGTCTGGAATCAACACATTCACATTAATCATATCAGTAGTAATTCAATGCAAAAATTTAAAACAGAACAACAATGAAAATGAGACCATCTAGGTCGACTCACAGTTTGCTCCAGAAAGCTATTACCTCGAAGTCTCGGCAATGTCTGAATGTTGTCGCTTAATAAGCTCTTCTAAATCATGCAATACATATACATTTACATACATCATAACTTTGTATAATTATAAGTATTCATTTATGCACAAATAAATTTTGAATTATGTACAATGCATGCTCAATGACAATCCTGAGTATTTTTCCTTCATTTTAATCTCATGATCATTTATACTTTAAAACTCATATATGGCTAACTTGAACTTAGGTTAACACCTCAATAAATTATAATATCATCAATCAATCATTCACCAATGTTATTCTAACATTATATGATCATACAATATCCAAACTCTCATTCATTCTTATAACATCTCCAAAATTCCAGACTTGAACATTTGGTAAACAAAAATCCATTCTTAATGAATTCAGATGACAATGAAATTTGGTGTAGAAGAAGAGAAATGTGTGAGAAGTTTGTGATCCAAATTTCAAGTCAATCGGAAGTCCAGAGAAGAAGTTATGGCCAAAAGAGTGAAGGGTGTTCAAAGCTGTTAAACAGCAGTATACCTTCACTGTACACGATCGTGCACTTCCAATTGATCCTCCATTGTCAAGATCGTGCTTGTGCACGATCATGCAATCCCTTAATCACTCATTTTTTCACGCTCGTGCTTATGCACTATCGTGCACTATCTTTTATTCAAGCTTCATTTTGGCTCTTCTCAAAGCAAACCTTCGGGTCAATTTTTCATGGTCATGTTGACAAGAAAAGTGAAGGATTTAGGCAAAACATTCATCTAAACAATTGTTCCTTTATGTCTTAAGTTTCTAATGACACCAAGTTCATGTAATTTGGTTCAATATTCTGCAAGGTATACCTAAAATACTACAGACTGTTCCCAAACCATGATAAAATACAAAAACTCAAATTCAAGACAAATTTTGAAACTATTAGAGACAGAATTCAAAATTGATTCCTTCATGAAAAATATAGAAATATGTCTCTAGTTTAATTTAAACTTAAAATCATCCCATTTGGATGTCTATAGATCAAGATATGACTAAAATATGAATGCATGTTCAGTGAAAACACTGCATCTGTACATTTTCTAGCACTCTTCATCATCATTTTCATCTTAGTTCATCTCTTTTGCTTAGTTTATCTCTTCTAGCATATTTCCTCAATATTTCCTCTTCATTCCTACTTACATTTCAGTTCAACTTTAATCACAAACAAATCATACTCTATGTTTTATCGTAATATCGAAAACAGAACATGGAGCATCCATTATCTATCAAATCTTTCTGCACTTTTTCCTACACCATTTTAGGATTCATTCTAACTCTAAATCAACTCTACATCACTTTATGAATAATTAATCATCATGCATGTAAAAGCAAGACATCAATGTATTCATTTCTTTACCCACATTCCAGCATACATAAAACACCATTTTATGTTCATTTAACCTCTAACTATCATCAAATATGCTTCATTCAACAAATCAAGAAAAGTTAATGCTTATACTTACTTGTTTAGCTTCAACGTCTTCAAATCACACTTAACCCTAGCTTCTCCAACATACACGATCATCATCATCATTCAAGGTAGAAGGGTTAGGTCTTTTAGTAACAAGATTGAGAAGACAGTGAATCTTGAAGAAACAAAGTGAAAGAGTTGGACAAAAATCAACATGATGAGGGTGCTAAGAGTTTCGTAAATGAAGGGAAGAATGAAGGAGATGAGAGTGTTTTTGGTAGGAATGAAAGACACAAATTTGTGTTTCAATTGGACAATAATGTGGTTTTAAAATACTTGGTGGGTGTCATGATACCTTCCACTTAAATGATTTATGCTAAATAACACTTAATTGCTTAGTCTATTTGTCTCCAATTTCTAATCCAATTGCCTCTCAATTTTCAATGACACTTGTCATTAAATCTTAATGTCACTTATCAATAATTTCTACTGTCATTAAACAATTATTTGTACTGCCATTTATCAATTGTCTTGTCACTTGACATCTTTCCTAGTTCAAAAATATCCACAATTTCAAAAAATTCTCAAACTTCACGAAAAATTCTAAATCAATAATTTAATTCACCGGATCAATTTTTAAGACAAAAAGATTCACTATCCATTTCATAATCACATTAAAACAATCATTTATACCTGGAAGATGTCAAATGAGTGCATGAACAAATCATTGTAATGTGTGCAATATTCTAGTTCATGTATGTGTATGCTAACATTATGCATAAGCATGAAATGCATTTTTCTAATCTCTCATTGATATCTCACATGTATCGTATTTTAGGTCTAACCCTTAGTATGGAAACAGAATGTTACAATTCTCCCCCTTAATAAATTTCGTCCTCGAAATTCTTATCTAATTAATCAAAAAGGCAGGGGTATTGTTTCCTCATATGCCCCTCCATTTTCCATTTAACTTCATCACTCGAATAATTTCTTCCAGTTGACTATAGTAAATGGAATCAATCGATCATTCAATTACTTATTCAGATATTACACCATCTTAACTGTTTCTCATTATATATATATATATATATATAAGATCACTCATAATTTTACTTCTGGTATCAATAACACATATATCAGATCATAACGATATTTCCTAAATATATACATGTAACACTGTGTGAATTTGAAACATTTTCATCGGTAATACTAACTCATAAGTCAATAGTCCTATTCTCACAATAATTTCATAGGGACAATTTTATGTCGAGCTTAGCTCCCTTTTTCCTAACCTAAGCACACCTTGCTACGGTGATACTCTCAGAAACAATTCATATTTTGCTTGATAATTCACATCTCTTCAATGTTAATACACTTAACTCTTAGGTCTATCTCACTATATTCCATATCTTCGGTGTTAATCCACCCAACTCATTTATCTTTCTTGAATCACTTAATTTCTAACACAAATCAATTTCACTTATCAGCAACATCTCCAATCAATTATGG
>JAOSBP010000204.1:6178932-6193175 GCA_027563825.1 Erythroxylum mucronatum
AATCAGAATTTAAGACCTAATCAATGTAAGCTCACCACTAAACTGATATTGTACAAGTGTCAAGTTAAGGGTTTAAATCCAGTGTAAGAGTCAAGGTAAAAATGTCAATAAGGTCAAGAACTGTCCCGGGAATGGGCTCCCTTAGGGCTCATCTCCCGGGACAGTCGGGCTCTGGGGCCGGGGTCCGACATAGTAAGCCTTTGGCTCTTAACACTTTCTGAGCTTTAAGCTCTTTTTCACTTTCCGAGCTTTAAGCTCTTTCTCGGTGGCTACTCCGGTCACAACAGCCTTTATTTTACTTTACATATTCACTTTCACATGTCATTGGACCTTAGTCTGGCATTCAACATTTAAGTTGAGAAAACACATAGTCAGTCCAATTCATATTCAATGAGCCCTTCTAATATTATTCATGAATCAAACGCCTCGGACATTCAATGTCCGAAGTCAGTACAATCACATTCACATAATCATTTAATATAAAATTTAAACAGGACAATCATTTAAAGTAAGACCATCTAGGCCGACTCACAGTACGCTCCAGATTAGCATTAGCTCCCATGATCTCAAAACATTTGGATGCAGACGTTTTATCCTGCACACCAACGTTATGCAATACACACATTGCAGACACATTATTAATTGCACAATCTTATGAACATTCAATCACATACATATGTATATGTGTTGTGTATAATGCATGCTCAATGACAATCCCGGGTATATTACCTAAATTCAGATCTTATGCTCATTCTCATTTTATAATTCATATACGTCTAATTGAACTTAGGTTTACACTTCATTTGTACATGATCAATCTAAGTTCACCATTCAATCCTTATCCTTTGTATGTGTCTAGGTTATTCTTAGGCTTATACCTCAAGAACACTTAGTTATTCTAATATCATAACTCAATTTCTCGTCATTTCTTTTCTAACATTATACGGTCTCATAATACCCAATTCTCATTCACCTTTACTTAATACATATTACTCAACTCCTTTGAATCATAACTACGATCATATGAACATCTTCATTCACATTATACTCATGCCTTCGGTACTTTGATATCATCAATTTATTCACTAAGTTATAACCCCAATTATCACTTCATACATATTACACATTAGTCACTTAATCTAAGCATCATTCTAGGTTCAACTCAAGCCCCATTCTAGCCTAAATTAAGACCAAATGGTCAGTGAATATCCGCTGGGTGGACCTTCACGGGTCACTTACAGAAATGTGAAAATTTAACCCTTTAGACAGCAAAACCTCTCCTAGGGGTTTTCATAGAAGTTGTAGAAATAGAAGTCTTCTTCAAAATCATACTTAAATGACCTCAATCCGAGATCCACAGAAAAAGTTATGCCTCTTGCCCCAAAACCTATCCAATTGCATCCTTATTTTCCAGATTTCTAACTTTTTACTTACTACATTCACTACCTTATGATTGGTCTATCATTTCTAGTTTAATTACTCATCATTTCCCCATCATTCCTAACTCCATTTCAACTTAATATCATCCATAAACAAATTGTAGTCCATGATTAATCATTAACACTAAAAACAAAACATATACATATATACGTTCATCGTCAACTTTCTGCACATATTCATCTTCATTTCCACTTTCATTTCACTTCTAACTATCACCTTAATTCATCTCATTTCAAGAGCATAACTCAACATCTTAGTTAACATAACTTTCACTTTCATTATACCCTTAATTCACAACTCATAACATCTACATAACAACTCATCACTCTTGGTTTTCATACTCTCAAAACAGAACACAAACACATGTATTCATCCATCAATTCACTACACCTAGTACTCAACTTCAAGTCAAATTTTCAAACTCTTAAAGATATAATTTGAATTTGATTTCTTCATGAAAAATGTAGCCATATGTCTCTTATTTATTCCAAATTAAAAATCATCTCATTTGGATATCTACATTTCAATTCATGGATAAAATACTGATGCATATCCAATGGAAATGTTACAACAAACTTATTCTAGCATACTTTAAACACCATTTACTCTATTAATCCAACATTATATCATTCCATAATCTATTACCCATCAAAACACAAAAGCAAGACATGGATATGTTCATTGTTCACCTGCATTGAACATATATTTTCAACATCTTTTTCATGATCATTCCTCCTCTTAAACTATCATCAAACATGCTTCATTCAACAAATCAAGAAGAGCAATGCTTATACGTACTTGTTTAGCTTCAATGTCTTCAAATCACACTTAACCCTAACTTCTCCAACATGCACGATAATCAAATTTTAAGGTGGAATAGGTTGGGTCCTTTAGCAACAAGAGGAAGATAGCAAGGTATTTAAGTGGCTAGTGATAGAAGAAAGCAAGGTTCAACTTTGATGCTTGGAGAAGAGAGTGTCATGAGAAGGAGAGGAAGATGAAGAACATGAAGAAGATGAAGATGAGAGAAGCTAACGTAATTAGCAAGTGAAAGACCAAACTATGGTCTTTCACCTAATAAAAATCGTGATTTAAAACAATGACACTTGCTACATGTCACTTTCTTATAGTCCTCTTTTGGTCTTTTAGTCTATTAGTCCATTTGTCTCTAATTTTCAACTCAATTTTCAATGACACTTTTCATTAAATCTTAATGTCACATATCAAAATTTCTACTGCCATTAGATATTTATTTCTACTGTCATTTATCAATTGTTCTGCCACTTGGCATTTTTTCTAGTCCAAAAATACCCTTAAATTCTAGAAAAATCTCATATTTCACCAAAATTTCTAATTAACTACTCATACACTCCAACTCAACTTTTAAGACACATAATCTACAATTCACATTATAATCACATTAAAACAATCATTTTTACCCGAAAATATCAAATGAGTGCATGAACAATTCATTGTAATGCGTGCAATAATCAAATTCATGTGTGTGTATGCTAACATTATGCATGAGCATATTTACCAAAAAAAACATTATGCATGAGCATGAAATGCATTTTTCTAATCTCTCATTACTATTTCTCTTACATAAATCTAGGGTTCTAACCCATAGTATGAAAACGGGATGTTACAATTCCTCCCTTAATAAATTTCGTGCTCGAAATTCTTATCTTATTGATAAAAAAGGCAGGGATATTATGTCCTCATATGCTTCTCCGTTTCCCATTTAGCTTTACCATTCAAATAATTTCTTCCAATTGACTATAGTCAACGGAATCAATCGATCTTTCATTTTCTTATTCAGATACCACACTATCTTAACTGTTTCCTCAATCTATTTTAGATTACTCACAATTTCACTTCCGGTATTAATAACACATATATCAGATCATAACGATATTTCCTAAACATATCCATGTAACACTGTGTAAATCTGAAGCATCTTTTATTGGTAATATTAACTCATAAGTCAATAGTCCTATTCTCACAATAATTTCATATGGACCAATTTATGTCGACCTTAGCTCCCTTTTTCCTAACCTGAGCACACCTTGCCATGACAATACTCTCAGAAATGTTTCATCTTCTACTTGATATTTCACATCTCTTCAGTGTTAATACACTTAACTCTTATGTCTATCTCACTATATTCCATATCTTCGGTGTTGATCTACCTAACTCATTTATCTTTCTTGAATCACTTAATTTCTAATATAGATCAATTTCACTTATCAGCAACATCTCCAATCAATTATGGCCTTCAACTATTTTAGGCCTCATTCATCCCAATATAAAGGCAGACAAATTTTTCTGTCATATAACGTCTTACACGATATTCTAATGATATCACTATAATAATGATTGTTATGCTTACAATTCTCTCCCCTAATAAATTTCGTCCTCGAAATTCTTATCTGATTAATCAAAAAGGCAGGGGTATTGTTTCCTCATATGCTCCTCCATTTTTCATTTAACTTCATCACTCGAATAATTTCTTCCAGTTGACTATAGTCAATGGAATCAATCGATCCTTCAATTACTTATTCAGATATCACACATCACTCATAATTTTACTTCTGGTATCAATAACACATATATCAGATCATAACAATATTTCCTAAATATATAAATGTAACACTGTGTGAATCTGAAATATCTTTCTTCGGTAATATTAACTCATAAGTCAATAGTCCTATTTTCACAATAATTTCATAGGGACCATTTTATGTCAGGCTTAGCTCCCTTTTTCCTAACCTAAGCACACCTTGCCAAGGTGATACTCTAAAAAACAATTCATCTTTTGCTTGATAATTCACATCCCTTCAATGTTAATACACTTAACTTTTAGGTCTATCTCACTATATTCCATATCTTCGGTACTGATCCACCTAACTCATTTATCTTTCTTGAATTACTTAATTTATAACACAAATCAATTTCACTTATCAACAACATCTCCAATCAATTATGGCCTTCAACTGTTTTAAGCCTCATTCATCCCAATATAAAGGCGGACAAATCTTTCTGTCATATAACGTCTCATACGATATTCTAATGATATCACTATAATAATGATTGTTATGCTTAAAGTCAATTAAAACTGTACATTGACCTCATGTTTTTATAAACTCTACAATATAAGTTATAAGCATATCTCCAACACGTAAGATTGTTGGTAATTCAAACATTCAGTCACTTGATTCTACATTCTTAGCCGCTAAATGCTGTTTCGATGAATTTCTACTAGGATGTATAGCTTAGGTTGTTATTAATGTTGTCTCTTATAATCTCTTTGCTCAATCATCTTTATCATGTACACATACTCTTATTTCAATCACAAGGTATCATTTTTCCTATTCAAATTCAAAATCCGGATTTATTTTCAATTTCTCAGTAAGATTCATAATTTATGAATCCTTAATTTGGGCTTTTTTTTAATTCTTTCATATGCAACTGATCTTAAATTCAATAGTTAATAGTATTTTGATTTGCCCCAAATTTAACTCGACATTCTATGCTTTTTATTACACTAGATTTGATAACCTCAATATCTAAATTTGTGCTACACCATTATTGAATTTTCTGTTCATTGCATCAAATTACAACACTAGCTTTACTGGGAAATACTCATTTGCACAATCATAATCTTTCAGTAATTATATCTATTGTCTCAGTCTTATATTCAATTCTTTCAAACTCAATAATTACCTCAAACTAAAATGATCTGTATATTCATATCAGACTGGGATCTAAGAGTCACCTCAAGATTTTGGAAGAAATTACATAAGGCCTTAGGTCCTAAGCTAAATTTTAGTACAGCTTTTCATCCTCAAACGAATGGACAATCAGAAAGAGTAATTCAGGTGCTAGAAATATGCTTAGGAGTTGTGTTATTGATTTTAAAGGAAGCTAGGACCTTCCATATTGAATTTGTATACAATAATAACTATCAAGCAAGCATACATATGGCACCGTCTGAGGCTCTTTATGGTAGAAAATGCATAAAACCCTTATGTTGGACATAACTTAGTGAAAGAAAGATCGTGGGTCTAGAATTGATAAACGAAGTCGAGGACAAAGTTAAGCTTATAAAGGAAAGGTTGAAAGCTGCTTCTGGTTGCTAAAAATCATATGTAGATCTAAAGAGAAAGGACATTGAATGTGTTGTTGGTGACTAGTTTTTCTTACAAGCTTCACCATGGAAGAAAGTGTTTTCATTTGGTAAGAAGGGTAAGTTAAGCCTTAGATTCATTGGTCCATTTGAGATCATTGAGCGTGTGGGACTAGTAGCCTACAGATTATGGAAAAGATTCATGATGTCTTCGATATTTTTATAGAAATATCGGTCTGATCCATCACACATTATAAAATTGGAAGATATTGAAATATAACCAAATCTAACTTATGAAGAGAAGCCAGTGAAGATTCTAGCAAAAATACAAAATAGCTAAGGAACAAGACGGTTCCACTGGTGAAAGTACTATAGACAAATCACGAGGTCAAGGAAGCTACATGGGAACCAGAAGAAACCATAAGAAAGTCTTATCCACGACTATTTGACACAGGTAAATTTCAATGACGAAATTTTATTTTAGAGGGGAAGAATTGTAACACCCCAAAAATCTCGATTTCATAAGTAATACTTTTTGGGTCGTTAATAGTATATCCTGAGGTAAATAGTGACACCAGGGATCCAAACTGCATTTTATTTTATTTGGCAACGGATAATTTTGTTCAAGGACAACCCAATGATCAACTTAGAGCTCCAAACGAGCTTGTTTTAAGGATTTGACCAAGAGTTGAACAATGGTCAAAGTTTGACCCGAGAAAGGGTAAAAATCAAACCCAAAATTATTAACGAAAATAAATGATATTAATTAAGGTCTTTATATGAGGTTGATATT
Organism: Erythroxylum mucronatum; assembly: GCA_027563825.1. Classification (NCBI taxonomy): domain Eukaryota; kingdom Viridiplantae; phylum Streptophyta; class Magnoliopsida; order Malpighiales; family Erythroxylaceae; genus Erythroxylum; species Erythroxylum mucronatum. The sequence continues at coordinate 6,185,292 of JAOSBP010000204.1, forward strand.
TTTCTTATAGGTATTTTTTATTGAGTAAAAGAACTAATAGATAAAGTTTATCTAAAAAAATTGAAAAACTTTTAATGAGGGACCACATGACATTTTTGTCATTTTCTTGGCCACCTACCCTCTCTTCTTCACTAAGGAGTGTCGAGAACAACCATTCCTCCTTTCTTCTCCATTTTTCTTTCATTTCTTACATTTTCAAGCCAATTTTCTTTAGTTTTAATCCCAAATCACCTATTAAACACTAAATCATCAACCTAGGGTCCCTAAACTCACCATATCAACAAAAAAATTGGGAAAAGATGAAGAAAAGGTATATAAGTGTTCTTGATGAATAGTACCTAAAAATTTATAAGGTTAGTTAATGGAGTTTTAATTATTTTTAGTATATGATTTTGATGTAGTTGCATGTTTACATGAAAAAAATGCATGAAATTGAATTTTTTACGCAATGTTATAAAGATAAAGAAGAGGAATTGAAGGAGAGAGAGAAAGAGAAGGAATAAGGAATTGATGATGAAATTGAAGTTTATGGAAGTTTAATTTGAAGATTTGGGCATCAATTTAGTATGTATCCTTGCAATTCTATTTTTTTCCTAAAAATTATGTATTAGGAAATTTAAGGTTCTTGAGTAAAATTGGGGATTTATGAAATTATTATTAAAAATATTTAATTGGATGTTAAATGAAGTAGTATATGTGATTAATTGAGCTTTTGGACTTATAATTTGTACTTTCCCTCATTGGCATACATTATGTTTGAATTGAGAAACTTGATATATATGTTATTTTTGATTAATTGGTGAGATGAATATGTCTTAAATGTTGTATGAATTAAATTAAAACCAATAACGAAAGAAAAAAAAGACATTTACTTTAGCCGAATATAGAATAACTTGAATTGGTTATTATGAGCTTTTATTATGAAATTTCAATGGAATTTAGTTAGATATGCACCTAATAAAATAGATAGGAATTAGAGGAATGTGATAAGATTGACATGCCAATTAGGGAGTTAGCAGTACTATGTCATGATATATGTTACCAGACTATATGGCTCTGAGAGCTCAGTTCCGGTGTAAGACATTTGATTTGTGTTATGAACTGCATGGCTCTCAAAGCTCAGTTCCAATACGAATGCATATAAAAAAAGGATAGTACGGTTCTGAGAACTCGATCTTGTATTTTTTAAAAAAATTTTGCTTATCCAGCTCGGTGATGTAATTTCGATGGATTTTACTTTGGGCCAATTACAGAAAGTAGATAAATGCATGATTAATGATTAAAGAACTTCAATTGAAAGTAGTAACTGAAGGTACAAGTTATTGATCATTGTATAGTTAGATGTGAAATATTAAAATAGATATATTCTTGTATTTCATAACTTGATTTTAAATGCCTATTTATGCTTAGAAAGAAATGAAGATATTTATATGTGACAAGAATTATATATTATTCATGTTATGGTTGAATGAATTGAGTTGAATGTGAAATGGAATTGCTTGAACACTACTATGCATATAGCTTAGCGTGTAGATTTTCTTTCCGCGCGTAGGTTTTGAAGAGAATTAGAAGAAAGATGTGGTGAATTTACTACAAGATAAGAGTCACACTCGAAAGAATTGGAGATGGATGTACTACAAATTTTTATTTTGTTTTTGGTTATGACATGTACACATAAAGAAGTGAAGGATCTTACAGGATTTTATTGTGAATTATATATAAATATATGAAAGTTATGTACGAAATCTAGTTTAGATGTGTTGAAATGTATTGGAGGATGGGTAAATTATTTTGTCAAGGAGTTTGACGTGGAGATGGATAATTGAGTAACATGCATGAGAAGTGTATTGAAGTTTCTTGCAGGAAGTTTTAAGTAAATATAGAAGAAATTCTATCTAAATTTTTTATAAAGTGAATAGTCATTGCTAGATTAATGAGGTTTTAAATAGAAAATATTGTAGTTTGAAGTATTAGGTACTTAAGAATTTGGTAACACTAGGTATGCCGATTTTATTATAAGGTATGGGGTATTACAGTCACAACATCTAAAAATGTGAAAAAAAAACAAAGAAATGACAAAGAGAGTTAGATTCTTATCCTTATTTGATTATTTTTTGGATTGGTTTAAGAGTTTGTTAATTGTCTTAAAGAGTTTTATTATTATTATTAGTATTCGGTTGATTTTTAGAGAGTTTTGTATTTATCTCTCAACAAATTAGACAGAGTGGGTTATGGAACCAAAAGAAGTCAGGGGATACAGAGAGGGAATCGACAGACCTGAGTTGTTAATCAAATGGAAGTACCTTGCAAATTTTGAGTTTACAGAGTAATCAACGAGCTTGCTCTATAAATAATTTCCTAATTCTACCTTACGTACAAGGTGAGTTTGAACGCGAGAAGTAATGATAAACCCTTAATTAAATTTAAAGTAGGGGCAGGAAGGGCCAGAAGTAGGGGGGAAAAAAATGGCTGGAGATCATTGATACAGGCCTGTAGATTATATTCTCTACTATGTTAGCATTTTGAATTTGTATCCTTTTATCTTCATCAATAGATCCTTTGCTTTGGATATGGAGCAGTCTTAAATTTTTAGGCCAGCTATTTTACCTTGTGAGGTGCCTACAAATCAACGAAGGGATTAGTCACTGGGTCGCCGGTAGATACCCTGATCTAGAACAAAAAAAAATCATTTTTTTTCCTTTTTTTATCTCTAATTTCTATACACACTCTTCTACACTTTTTGCCACTCTTACAGCTTTCCCTGAATTTACACTTAGAGTCTATCAATTTTCATATAAAAACACATTCATTAAGGTTGAGTTTTTTTGGTTCCAATTATCATGTATCTGTCTTAAAAGCATGTCATTTTATGTCTGTTTATACATAAAACGAGTCGTTTTGGAGCGTAAATAGGATCAGAACAGAGTATTTGAGACAGAGGATCTGATGCGTTTTTAATATCTGTTTACACAGAAAACAGTCTCATATAAAGGAAATAACGATATCATTTTGAAGCGTAAATACAGGGATTGGGCTTAAGTAAGTGTAAAAGCTTTGAATATTTCAATGTGATGGATTCCATGAAAGTGAAAGAGTTAACTTGTGGCTATAACTTTTGATTAATTTCGAAGGCAGAATAGACTGATTCCTGCTGGTGAGCATGCTCTCACTCATATATTGTTAGCTGCTATTCAACCAGTTGCTTCTTACAACATTCATAATGCTTAGCGTGGCGACAGAACGTACATCTTACATGCATGGGATTCTACTTCAGCAGAAAGTTGGTCATGGACAGAGGACTGAGTTGTATGCTGCACATTACGAGTACTTGATCAGGATAAGATTGTGGAAACATGTCAGAAGGAACGTTAAATGACATGCAAACCTGATCATAGTATTTAAGATAACTTTAAAGCATTTCAACCCATTACTAGAAAGCCAAAAGAAGCAATGAGAGTAGAAGGAGAAGCTTACTGCCCATAAGTCTCGAACGTCAACTACAGTTGATGGATTCAGACCTATATTTGACCAGGAAGCGCTGATATTTGCTTGTGAAGATCCTCTGTTCCATAGCACCACACCCACCCTATTCTTGGTAAGAGGACCAGCCCACACCTGTAAACAACATATTCCATCAATACTTATTATGTACATGAATAAGTGCTTCAACACAAATGATAGTTACCTCAAGATCCCCATCTTTCTTCACCTTCTTCCCCTGAACTCCAAGCTTATCTGTTCATAGCCAAAAATTGATGAGGACATACTTCTTTTTATATCTGTTTTTATGCATTGTAAATTTGTCATGCATCTTTTGTTTCAACAATGGAGTGCATATTACATTCAATGCAATGTTCACAATAATGTGACATTATATAGTATGAAAATTGCTCTGCAGAACGATCTTATTTTTCCTTTCTTTTCACCTTGGTTGACTGCAATAACCTCTGTGTTGCTGAGCAGCTCGAAGGTCACATTATCCATGGAGCGGACGTCGCACCCAATTATCAGGGGAGCCTACACCAGGAAGGAAATTTCCATGTGGTGAGATTAAATGGAATGCCACACTTCTCATCAAGTATTAATTTAAAGACTTAAGTTTGAGTCGCACTTTAACCAAAGCCCATATGCTGAAGTGAGAACGATACTCTTCTATGGTCATCCCACCATTTCCTACCTCAAGCATGTCAGGATCTAATCCATGGAAAATATTAAGTCAGCAGAACATCTCCTGATTTGATTTTCCATCACTTAAGCAAATTGCACTATCTAATGCGCTTTTATACTTGCAATGACTTGTAATGCTAGACATAATTTCTTGAAATTGCAATACGACTAAACAAAAAAGTGAGATGTGAGGACTAATCTCATCTTTAATTGTCAATAGTGGAAAGAATTTAACAGCTTGTGAGTTGATAGTACCATTCCAACCGCCAGGCCTAGCATATGATGCCCATTTGTCATTTATGTCTGCAATATTTGTCATGCTAAACAAGAAAACAATTTATCAGTAGTTTCTCCAGCTCCTCAATGGTTGTTACAGTGTGTCAAATGCCAACTCCCTTGATATCCATATTGTGAATGCGTTAGGAGAAGCTTGAATAGGCTCATTTTATTTACCTATTCCATTTGTCTTCAATATCCCCAGTTGTTCTCCAACTGTTACCTACACTTGCTGCCCAAGTTGCCGGATCTTCTTGACCCCTATATCACCAAACATTTAAAGAAAGGATGACCAAGAATGGAACTGGTGTTAGTATTGTTTGTTTTTGGTGTCAAGAAGACGAAATTTCTCCTAATGCTGAAGATAAATTTCACTTACCATTCACATAGAGAAAAAAATATGGGCCTCCCAGAGTTCAATAAAGCCTTAGTCATCTTTGGATACCTATCCACAACAGCATATAAACTTCTTATCTTGCTACCAGATGAAATCTCACCTTCCCTACCAAGACACTTCCTACTATTGTACAGTTAGTAGACCAAGAAGTAGATCAAGATTACCTTTCTTTTGGGCTTATAGAATTAGCATTGCAGTTGTCATACTTCAGATAATCAATTCCCTGCATAAAGTTACTAAATGATTGATGAAATCCTCAGTTTCATGAACAAAAAAGGGACAACAACCATTTACTGAAGTGGTTGTTGGAAAGGAAAAAACAGTCGTCTACACTCGTATTAGTTCTTCCCCTGCATCTGAAAACTGGAAGAAGCAAACTTACCCATGAGGCAAAAGTATTGGCATCCCGCTCCTCGTAGCCAAGTGAGCCGGGCATGCTCTTGCTGCAAGTTTGTGTCCTGACAGATAAACGTTTTCAACTAAAACAATTGGTCTGCAAAACGAAGGTTGAATGGCAATCTAAATTGTTAGTGTGAAGGAAATTACGTACCCTGCATCGGAGTAAATTCCAAGCTTGAGTCCCTTGCTATGAACATAGTCTGCAAGTGCCTTAATGCCTGAAGGAAATGTTGCAGCTTTAGCCACGAAATTTCCCTGTCAATAACAAAAGAAAATTTTCATGAGCTTAAATGGGTATTGCAGAGGTACTCCAACCTCCTTATCGTTAGTCTAAACTCTTGATGTTTTGAGCTAGCAAGAACAAGAAATCAACGTGAAGATTCATCTTTTACAGGTCCAAACCATGCACTAGTTCATAATATACCAGACGAAGGATAAGACCAACATTACAATAGAGAGAAGTTCCAGCATTTTTATTTTCTTTTGGTCTCTAATCCGAAGTATTGAAAATTACAAACTAACTGAAGATGAAAAGAAAACAAAGATGTCAATCATAATAAAAAAAATACCTCAGAATCTCTGTTTAGCTCGGCCCAGCAGTCATCTTGAGCAGATGAACAATAAAAAGGGAATCATTTTTATCCTCTATACAGTATGTAAGTACAGTAAAGATGTACCATGATTAATACTTACCTATATTTACATACTCGTATCCTACAGCAGAAAGACCACTTGAGACCAGTGCATCAGCTGTTAACAATATACATCACAGAGAAACTAAGCATTGATAATAAGATATGAAACAGAGGAAATAATAACTTTTTTTGTTTGGTTTAACAGAAACATAAATAATCGAAATTCTAATAAATTCATAATGTACCCGTTTCCTTAATAATAGTCTCATTGATTTGGCAGGCAAAATGATTCCAGCTACTCCATCTGATCTTCCACCACCAGCAACGACACCCCAGATGAAATCCAAAAATTAGAAAGAAAAATAAAACCTCCTGAAAATAATTGCTTGTAGTTACTACTTCCTTGAGTTTGCAAATACTATTTATACCAATGAATCAGAATGTTTGGTTTTGGAATTGATTAGTTGTTTTTCATAAGGAAAGATGTGTCTTTTGCCTTCTTGGAAGTGTTTTGGGTGGGATTACGTTTACTAAGAAGACATTAAATTGTAAGTATGATGCATATAAGTATGAAACACAACACGAAACAGGAAAGAAAAGGAAGTAAAAGTTACCCCATTTGGGGAGTTAGACCAAGGCCATTCTCAATAGCTTTCCTTCTGTCAATCACCTTCACAAAAGATGGTCCACCTGATGTTATTGAAGGAGATGGTCTCTTGATTGTATTTGTGGCAATGAGTTGTCGAGATCCACCGGCCGTCGCATCGTTGGCTAACACCAACAGTATCAATGATATTACAATAGCAGGTGCCGTACTACTATTACTAGTAGTTCCCTCACCCCAACACCAGAAGTTGAACTTCTTCTCAGATGGCAAGAGATGAGCCATTGAGTAGATCAAACGCTGGTGCAGGTGGAATGGATATACAAAATACTATATATATATATATAGAAAGCTAATCATATTACAACTTTGATGATTTGATGACTACGGACAATGACAAACAAACCAACCAAGTCCCAGCATTTGCTGTCATCAACTTTTCTTAACGTACACACACACACACACGTAGGGCTATATATTATTGCTATAAAACGTAGACTGCAATCTCACCTACTCATCACCGTGATCATCATCAGAGGACCTATGATGAAGTGACGTAAACGAGAAGCGAGAACGGTGACATCGATGCCACTCCATAGACATACATACACCTCATACTCGTCGTATGTGTCCATTCCCTTCACTGTGTCTGACATAAACTCGTCTTGTAGGTATTGTCTATAATATTATGGCATTTGCAGGTTTCTTACATCATTCACTGTGTTTGTGGATTTAGTGGTGAATACTTAATTCATGTGACTACAACACATGTTAGCATTCCTCTCCATATCTCTTCTATAATATAATTTACCAATTCGCCTTTGGTCGACCGACAAAATCAAAAGGCCAAGTGGGCAGAAGAATAGTTGGAAACACGCAACAAAAAGAAGTATTAGGTGAATCATGTGTCTATTTGTCTAATTAAGTGATTATTTGGATGAGGTTTTGGAAGGTCAATAAGTAATTTTTTTTACTATAAAAGCTTTTGTTAAGAAAAATAAGTGTTTAGCTGTAAAATAAAAATACTTCTTTAATAGATATGACTTTTTTGGTAGTTAAAATACAACTTTTTAAGAAGTTTAAATTTGGAATTTCTCAAAAAATCCTCTCAAACGATTTTTTCGAGTAAATTTTTCAGATCAATTAATGAGTTTATTTTTTAGTCTCTTTTGTCCTTACGTTTTACATATAATTCTCACAAAACCCACAAACGCATCTTCACTTTTATCTTGTAAACCCATTATTTGACTTTTTTTATATGATTTAATATTTATTTTTTATATTATTTTTACTTATGTTATAATCCATATAAAATATTTGGTTAGATATTTTTCATTTATGTTTCATATGGTTTAAAATTATATAATAATTAATATATTGTGCTTTGTATATTGTTTAATATACTT
>JAOSBP010000204.1:6193275-6204392 GCA_027563825.1 Erythroxylum mucronatum
AATATTTATATGCATAAATAATTTTTATTACAAAATAAAATATAATTAAAATTAAAAATACTTTTTATTTTTATGTTATCAAACAGTCAACTGTATGAAGCTCTTTCAAAAAAGCTCTTTTCTAAATGACAGTCAAATAGTCAACTGACTTCTTAGAAAGTTCTTCTAATAAAAGATCTACAGAAAAAAGTTCTTTTAACAAAAACTCTACTAATATAAGCCCAACCAAACAGAATCTAAATAATATCACATTATCATGTATACGTATATTAAATATATTTTTAATTTAGGATATTCTTTATTTCAATCATTAAATTATAAAATTTTATTAACTTTTAATAAAAGCCATGCATAAATATCAATGAAATTAAAATTGGTATATAACTTAAAATGTTACGTTTGTCTAATTAATTAGATATAACATATAGTTTCTCTTATGAATATTAATAAATGTTCTGATATAAGGTGATAAAAAAATTATAATGATTAAATTAATAAGTAATAATTAAAAGAATAAAATAAAAAAAGGTTTATTTATAGTTTATATAAGTAAATTTCTAAAGTGAATGGCGAATTTTGTAATTATGGGGCGGACATACCAATCCAATATATTCTACAAGTACTTGCTTTAGTTGAGAAATGTCGAGGTATAGTTTAACTAATTGAACATTAGCATACGATCTATAATTTAGAAAAAATCAATATTTTAAAAATCGGACCGGTATTAGACTGTTATAAAACTAACTAAAAATTTAAAAATTTTGAAATATGATTGAAAGAAAATGTCCTCATCTATCGAAAAATTTAGAGTTTAATTAAAAAAAGATACTGTTAAATAAAATTTAATTGATTTATTTTAGCTTATAAGAATTTAATAAATTGATCAGTTTTTAAAACAAGAGTTTTTAAAGTAAATCGAACCGAAAAGTTAAACAAGTCAAGATTTTTATGATTGAACTGGCCGAACCGATATAAATTGGCAAACTCACTTTACAAACCTCTCGACTTCGTGAGGATAAAGCGAAGGTCATCAATTGTATACAGTCTTTTCTTTGCATTTATAAAATGGATAATTACTTTCGTGACTCTAACTCATGCCTCGAGCATAACATGATACTATTCTTTCATTATTATCTAATGATTAATCTCTTGAGTCTTTGAGCATAAATATAACAAAACCCATTACGCAACCCCACCTGTATTTTTCTTCATTGCGTCACTGTCTTGAGTATTTTATGAACAAAAGAACAATCAGGTACCTTGCGTCAGGTATCACGCATCTCCTCCTCCACTGGTTTCTTGATGTGGTGACTCTTGGCTTTATGCGTCCAAATTAGTGAAACATGGAATCAACAATTTAATATAAAAAGTTAAACCCTATTAGTTACGTGATCAGGAGTCAAAGAGGACAATAACAAGTATTGGAACCCTAGTAGTAGTAGGTATATAGCTGTTGAGTTTGTGCTATTTTGTTATCTCATATTGGTTAGAAACAACAATTGAGACAAATCCCTTACCTACATAAGGAGGTGACTATCTCCTTGTTTAATGTATCAAACAAAGTCAAAAATTTGTAGTACAAATTTGACTCTAGTTAAATTTCTCTTTTGAGATGAGAGTTGGAGAGTTTGTCTTGAGTATTTCTTTGTGGGTGTGTTGGTGTATTAGGGGATTGGGTGAGAGGAAAAATTGTGTAATTTTTGGAATTTTTCACATAGTAGAGAGGAAAACTTGTGTGATTGTAAGAATTTTCACATAGTGGATTTTCTTTTTGGTGTCCGTGGTTTTTCTCCGATTTGAGAGTTTTCACGTAAATTCTCTTGTGTTATTATTTTCTGATTTTTTTTGTCTATCAAATATCTTTAGGTGTAAGTTTTGAAGGTCTAAATTCCAAAAAATAACCAATGTCCGGCTCCAATACCAATATGTATACGTCAAGCTATGATTAAGTAGGAGGACAATAACACAATTTATTTCATATAATGGCTTATGACTTTGAAACAAGGTCAAAAGGATTCCTTAAAACGTGATTCACTTTCAGTAAACCTTTTTACAAGTCAACATTCATACATACATTACCTTCAATACGATGTTGTTAAGATGATCATTTTTCCAATGAAAGCAGTACAGGTGTGGACATGTGGTAGATGATATAAGACAAAGGTCAAAAAGAATAAAAATAAAATCAAAACGCTAGAGGAAGGGCTTGAACCTTCGACCTTGTGGTTAACAGCCACACGCTCTAACCAACTGAGCTACTCCAGCTCCTTGATACTTCTTCTGAATAAACTATAAAAGATGTTTAAAATATGGTTATCGTTAATTCACGCCTCCGTTACAAATTAAAATTTTTGAATTATTTTATTTTGAAAATTTTCAAAAAAAAAAAGAATTGCCTTTTATAATACCTTGGATCAATAAAAAATTGTTGATGTAGTTCGTTATTCTTATTTTTAAAAAGAAAATGAATATAGATAAGTATAAAAGATAAAATAATTTGAATTGAGTTTTAATATAAATTAGGTGACTTTAAGTTAGATCTAAATAAATAAATCATATTAACAACTCATTTAATTCACATTTGCTTCTATTAATTATAGGTGTCAAGCCATTAATTGATTATTTTAATAGAATTTTTATAGAAAAATTTTTTAAAAAATAGATTTTTAGATAATTTTAAAGAATTCTTTTGGAAAACATTAATCCAGTTTTGTATGTTTAAACTTCATAATTATATAATTATTGAAAGCATCAACATTAATGACTGATAAAATATGAGAACTTATTTGTATTCGTGTGGGTATTATGAAAATTATATGTAAAATAAATATAAAGATAAATTTGTGGATATTACGAGAATTATATATAAAATATAAGGACAAAAAGGACTAAAAAATATGCTCATTAATTGATCTGAAAAATCAACCCAAAAAAATTATTTAAGAGACTTTTTTGAGAAGCTCCAAATTTAAGCTTCTTAAAAAAACTATTTTGACGATCAAAAAAATCATATTTATTGAAGAAGTAATTTTTTATTTTACAGCCAAACACTTATTTTTTTTTGTTTTTGTAATAAAATAAAAAAAAATACTTATTGATCTCCTAAAAATCGATCCAACCAGTCACTTATTAACATTGTAATTAAAGACTGATCTTATAATCAAACTGATACAGCAATGGTCATACTTAGGCATTTCTTTTCTAATTACCAAACAATTCACATGTTTCATAACGCAATCTCATATTATAACAAAAGGGGATGGCCTTTGCTTTGATACAATGGCTCCTACTTACCTAACAATAATAATAATACACCATATGATCATGATGAGTTGAGTTCTTGCTAACAACTATCCATTCTAAGGAAGATGATCTTTAAGGCATTACAACTGAATTTTTTTTTTTAAATAAGGAAAAAAGAAAGGCCATCCATGATCCATCATTTCATCCAGACACCAACATCACTTCACTAGGCATATCTTTATTACAGAGGCAGCTCCAATGCGATGAAGGACGACAACAGCATCTCCAGGCTTGCACAATCCCCTCTGTGTTGCTGACTTTAGAGCCGCTTCCAATATCACCTCTGTTGATTCTGCATCTGTGGCCTTGGCGGATCCTTCTGCCAGTATTGGAATCAAGCCCCTATATATCAGACTGTGCCTTGCTGGTGATTCATCACTTACATTCCAATCGAAGGAATCCGTAGTCAGAACTGGGACGACCACAGATAAAATTGGTACTGCTGGCCTATACTTAGCCACCAACTTGGCCGTTGTCCCACCGCGTGTCAGCACTACAATAAGCTTTGCTCTAGCCTTGTTTGCAGTTCGTACAGCTGAGGATGCAAGACTCTCCAATGGACTCATGGGAAGTGGTGTTGACCGTATCATCTCCTTGAAGATAGCTCCATAATCAAGGGAGGACTCTGCTTCAATACAAATTCGACGCATGGTTTTCACAGCAAGCTCCGGATATGCCCCTGCAGCACTCTCACCACTGAGCATAACACAATCAGTGCCATCAAGAACAGCATTGGCGACATCGGTGGCTTCAGCACGGGTTGGCCGGGGTGATTTGATCATAGACTCCAGCATCTGCGTAGCGGTGACCACAGGCTTGCCAACAAGATTGCACTTGTATATCATCATCTTCTGAGCCAAGAAAATCTTTTCAACTGGAATCTCCATTCCAAGGTCACCACGAGCAACCATGAATGAGTCAGTTTCGCGCAAGATCTCATCAAAGTTAATAACTCCCTCCTGGTTCTCAACCTAAGATCAAAAGATGCATCAATCAATTTGCAAGGGAAATAGTAACTAGTATCAAAAGTAAAGACACTAAGAATCACATTCTCAAACAAATTAATAAAACCTTACAAGGAAAATATGAACTTCAACTGATTAAGAACTAGATGAATCACACGTACACAAACCCCTAGGAAAAGTGTAAGATCCCAAGCACAAGACTGAAGCACAAATTTTCATGATCATGTACAAGGCTCACACATGCTTGGATACTGGGAGATACACAAGCTAACAAGTGCCTCCAATCAAATAAAATCATTAAGAATTTATACCATACCTTTGACATTAACTTTATGTGCTTGGCATGGGGGCCGAGGACCTTTCGCACATTGACAAGATCGGAACCCTTTCGAACGAATGAAAGGGCAATCAGATCAATTTTGTTGGGAACACCCCATCCCAAGATGTCTTCCTTATCCTTCTCTGTAAGTGTGGGAAGGTCAACAACCACACCAGGAAGATTGACATTTTTTCTCTCACCAAGCATTGCGGTGTTCTCACAGCGGCATCTCACAGTTCCAGCATTTAGATCACATGACAAAACAGTCAGGGTAATAGTTCCATCTGAACACAAGATGATATTTCCAGGCTTCATGTCAAGAGGCAATTTTTTGTAGCTCATGGAGATCATCTGAGTGTTCCCCTTGATGTTGTAATCGGTAGTCACAGTGATTTCCTGACCTTCCTTCAACTGAATAGGTTTTCCACCCTCCAGAAATCCAGTTCGAATTTCAGGTCCCTATAGAAGAGGATTTAAAGAACTTTGTAGTTGGTTACTTCAAAGTCAACTTGATATTATCATTCAAGATTTGAAGCAAAGTTGTTATGTAGACAAGCATTATCACAATAGACACGGAAGATATGTGAGTTTGGACATGGAACATTGGATGTGAAGAAGACAGAATAACAACACATAACACAAATTTTTTGCACTTAGGTCATTGATCAGTATGGAGGTATTGTTTAATAAGATATTGCAGCATTTGTCCGGAGGCGCAAATAACAATTAACATAAGCATGGACATTTCCAATATTGTAAAACTAAAAGAACAGCAAATGCTTCACAAATGAAATTTTATAGCTGTCAATCCACACACACTACTTGGGAAGTCATAATAACATATTCTACTTTGGTAGGCAACTAAAGTCTCAAGTATCAAAGTTAAACACCTCAATTCCTAATCCAGATAATGTTCAACAGCAAAACATAAACGTAACTAGTTGTCAACACCTCAATTCCTAATCTAGATCATGTTCAACAGCAAAACATAAGCGTAACTAGTTGTCAACAAGAAGGGGGAATAGATTAAAAGACAAAAAGGACCTTGGTATCAAGCATGACAGCGCAAAGGATTTGCGTGTTCTGCATGGCAGTCCTCAGATTGTTCAAGGTCTCCTGGTGATAGTCGTGGGTGCCATGGGAGAAATTGAAGCGAGCAACATTCATGCCAGCTCTGAGAAGCTTCTCAATCATAGGTACAGATCTTGAAGCCGGTCCCAACGTGCACACTATCTTTGTCTTTGGGACGCACACATCCTCTTTATGAGGCGGCCCCTCCAATATTTCTTCTATATCTATGTTTGCCATTTGCTTTGCTCTGCCTCCTTTTTTCTCTTAAATCCCACACTGCAAATGCAACCAGATTCAAATATATGACATGAATACAGTGAGGAAGTAGCCAAGTAACAAATATGCTGCAAAAAGTTTTGATCTTTAGCCATCTCCCTTCAATTGAAAATATCCCAATTAACATACATAAGAAAGAACAGAGATCAAACAATAAACAAAAGGTCTGAACTGAAAAAGCTTCCGAAATGAAGAAAAAGAGAGAAAGACCCGTTCTTTAAAAAATATAGATATAGACCATCGGGTTTTGGTTGCGAAAGAAGAAGCCATCATGATTATAAGATGAAAATGAAACTGAACAAACAAATATCCAAATCATCAGCGGTAACACTAAATAAGAAGAAGTAACACAAACAAAGAAAGGGAAAAGAAGTAGCAAGTTACATATTTTCGTTTACAAGCAAAATCCCAAGTGTGGATCCAAACAAACAGATCCTCTATAAGAGTAGAAGAAGCAAATGAAAGCACTGTCCTTTTATAAAACCTCTCTTCGTTAAATTGAATACTTTTCCTAAAAATCGACTTGTTCCGATAAAGTCGTTTATTTTATAAGAAAAAAAGAAAGACATCGAAAGGTATCTTCGACCTTGGCGTTGGTGGTCTCTCCCTGTGTGCGATGTCCTATGTTTTGAGTGTCATTTACTTGGAAACTAATAATAAAAGTTCGTAACTGTGAAAAGGGTATAACCTCTGTCTCTTTCATGTTTGTCGCAAATGTTAACGTTAAAGTAAGATCTACCTACTCACGACACCCAACCTAACCCCCAAAATCATGCCATACCATATGGTCCGTGCCCCATGACGGTCATCCGTGACACCACTCACATAACTATTGTAATTAGGTTACTGACTTACTGTTGTTTAACAGGAAGAGGAAACCAGCCGCAGCGTTCAGATTACAGCTTTTCTTCAACTTTTTCTAGAGTATTTCCTTTTCTCCTGTTTTGTTTCTTGTGTCTGTGTGCTTTCGCTCCTTGTTTTAGACCCATAGCTATTCATGAAAAGGGCCAACCGTTTGACTGTAAATATAACCTTTTTTGTAAATTTTTATAATTAAAATATAAAGCTCACATTCAACTTCTTGTCTTTCTTTTCTTAACTAAATGCCAGTATAAGAAATTAAGTAAAAAAAATCAGTTCTAAGATGTTGCATTTTTTCAGACATGGATAAGATTTGTATAGACTAGTTTCAGTTTTTATATTACAAATATCAACTAAACAAGTTTTCGGTTTTTTAAGAAAAAACAGAAATTAAAAACAGGAAACATAAATTAAAAATAGCAACAGAAAAATAGAAGTGAAACCAAACGACCCCTTAATTTTTATTTGACAATCAGTAGATTGTATTAATTATTGGTTAATTTTATCGACAATTAATATAGTTAATTTATCAGTAAATAATACCAACTTTTCAGTAAAATTAACTTTGGACTTGTCTCCATTTTGTCTCGTTATTTTACTTTATTCGGGGCTTATAAAATATTAGTAACGATCCTTTATTAACACCCCTGTCATGTCTATTGCCTGTGAGAAAAGGATGAAGAGACATGAGCATCTGTGAAAATCTTTACAAATGAACTAATAGCATACCTTTAAAGAAATTCAACAAATGGCATAAAGGGACATCGACTTTCAGGCAGCTAAGTTATTTATAAAATGTTAAATATGTTGGACATTTTAGATTTTTCTCATAAAGTTGAATAATATTAATTGTATTTTTCAGTTTTTTATAACTTATCAGTTAAGTTATGTAATTTGATCTAGATAAAAATAATAAAGTGACCTAATAAATGATCCAAGTCAATGGGTCAAAGTTTGGGTCAAAAATAGATCTCGATCAGTGTGGACTGTACCTTGCAATTGCTGATATCATTTATAAACATAAGGATTCTCTAACCTGTTAAGAGTGCTTACATTTTGAAAAAACTGTAGAAAAGTTTGACCACGTTCTAGTGAGCAGTTCTCGTAGAGACGACGGTAAATTCGCGCTCATTTTGACTTCAGAAAGCTTGTTTGAAGTTATGGAATCGAAATCGGTATTTTTCACATTTCTTCGTTTATTGCCCTTTCACGTTCAATATGGGATATGTAACTAAGGTCTCATTACATGTTACACATAGTATCAGAGCGATGACATGATCGGGTGGTTAAAAACGAAGATATTTTGATTTTTTTTCCATAAGGTTTTCGGAGAATAAAGTTCCATTTTCAATTTTTTCTTGTTTATTGTTGCATGAAAGTAGTATACATGTATTTAGCCTGGATAAATGGGGGTGAAAACGAGCCCGAGAGCACCCAAAACTAGCCCGTATCTTGCCAAAAATCGCCTGGATCGTCGCCAAGTGACAGAGACCGTCCCCTGCCACCTGCACAGTGCAGACGAGGGGGTGACACGCACGCGTCAGCTCGATGGGAGATGCGTAGTGACGAGGGATGGCAGACGCATGTGGCGAGTGCCACCCACGCACCATCACGTCTTCAATTTCTCAAAGGCGATTTGAGCCTCCTTCGGCCAAGTCCACTTCAAGGCAGCTTCTTTCCTCAATAGATTAGTCAAAGGTTGAGCAATTTGACCATATTCCTTTATGAATCTCTTGTAGTATCTGGAGAAGCCAAGGAAAGCACGCACTGCTCAGACAAATTTAGGTTACAGCCACTGCAAAACGCTTGGTATTTTTACGGGATCCATGGCAACTCCCTCGGCTGACACCAAATGACCCAAATATTCAATCTTTGTCCTACCAAAACTACTCTTCTTTTGGTTAACAACAAATTGGTGTTATCCAATATGTCCAAAACTCTCCCTAAGTGCTAAAAATGTTCCTGCCAACTTTTGCTGTAAATGAGAATGTCATCGAAAAATACTAGTATATACCATCGCAGGAATGGCCCAAAGGACATCACCCTAAATTCATAATGGTCAGAATGTGTTCTAAAGGTTGTCTTTGGTATATCCTCCTCTCGCACCCTAATTTGGTGGTACCCCGATCAAAGATCCACCTTAGAAAAATATCCCATGGAGCTCAACAAGAAGCTCTTAAATAACAGGAATTGGATAACAATCAGCCACTGTAACCCAATTAAGTCTCGATAATCCACACAAAACCTCTAGGAATCATCTTTCTTTCTAACCAATAGCACCGGGCTAGAAAATGGACTGTAACTCGGTTGTATAATTCCTGAGGCAAGCATATCTGCTACCTGTTGTTCTATCTCATCCTTCTGGCCATGCCCATATCTATAAGGCTTGACGTTAACAGCAGAAACACCGGAATTAGTGGGATTTGATGATCCACTGTTCGGCTCGAAGGTAACCCTGATGGTTCCTTAAACAAGCCTTCAAAACGAGCGAGTAACTCCTCTAGTTCACTCGGTCCCTGCTCCTCCGCACCCTTCTGTCTTTCCAAATTTCCCAACAATGCATTATGCCAAATCAACAACCCATACTCCAAATTATGCATTTTACTCAAGGAACGAAAAGAAACAGAAGAATTCATTAATGAAGGGTTTCCATCAATGCAAATATTTCTTCCTTCAATTAGAAATTCCATTTGCATTCTACTCCAATTAACCTTAACATCACCTAAGGTTTGCAACCACGTTACTCCCAATATTAAATCCACACCCCAAGAGGGAATAAGAAACAATTCACGTGTACCTTTATGTCAGGGAGCTCGAGTGGCACATTTGCGCAAAACCCATCAGTCTCCTTGTGATTCCCATCTCCGAGCTTCACGCCAATTTTTCGAGTAGGCTCAATCGTTAACCCCAGTTGCTCAGCCATTCTTCTTGACAAGAAACAATGACTTGCTCCACTGTCTACCATCACAACTACTGCTACCTTTCCTATCCTTCCCCATAACTTCACGGTTCTTCCTAAATTTGCCCCTCTCATAGTGAAACATAGAAATTCAAGTTGTGTAAATTACCCCTCTTCCGTCACCGTTTCGGTTGCTGGCTGTTCCACAACTTCCTCCAACTGGGCAGTACCCAGATGTTCTCCTTCGCCTTCGTCTGCTCCCAAAATAAGAGTTCGAAGGGATTGATTCTTACACTGATGTAGAGGATGATAAGGTTGGTGACAACGAAAGCGCAAACCCTTTGCTCGTAAATTTTGAAACTCCTTTTGAGTATAACACCTCATTCCCCAATTCCCTCCTGAGCTTTAAGGATTCGGTTGCCCAGTCGTGCTCATAGCTCCCGAATTTCCTATAGCCCTAAAATTGTTGGGCAGGTTAACAACTGATGAGTTAGGTTGGGTTGTGCCCACCTTAGCGATAAAATTTGAAGGCCCAACTCCACTACCCCTAGTTGCTGCCCCCAGTCCAGTTCGATTATCGTGCCCAAACCCTTCAATTCCTTGGGTCTTCTTCTTCAAAAGAACCTCAATCTCATACTCAATTTCCCTAGCCAGAGTCATGGTACGATACAGATCTACAATCTCATGGGAGCGAATATGCACTCTCATTACTTCCTTCAATCCATTCAAAAACTGGCCAATAAATGTCTTCTCTGGCCATGTCCAAATTTGGGTTGATTTAGACAGAAAGTCTCGGATATACTCTTCTATGGTCCCGTTTGCTTGATAGCAGCAATGGCCTCGTATAGGTTGGAAGCAAGAGCATCTCCAAATCGAGTCAAGACCTCCTTCTTAACATCCTCCCAACCTAAGAATGAACTCCTATCTTGTAACCACATCATCCAGTAAAGGGCATGCCCCTCCGTACAAACAAGGGCCCAGGACACCTTCAGATTGTCTGGAGTTTATTGTATTTGTAAGTATTGTTCAGCTCTTCGAATCGATGCCAAAGGCTCGTTGCCATTAAACTTAGGAAGCTCCACCTTCTTAGCTAAAATCTGTACATCCTCCAAAGTGATGAAGCGATTCTAAGACTTAACGATTCCAGTAGGTGGGGAGGAAATTGCACCGGTCTGGGCTGGTGATACTGCTTCCATTAAAACAGAAGGGCTTCCTGCCTCCTCACTTTGAACATTTCCCTTAAAAACTGTAGTCAACATATTTTTAAGTTCCTCCAACTATTTGCGAGTCTTTTCCAGTTGTTGACGATTTCCAACAATTTCAGAGCCCAATCCTCCAACCTACTGCTCTAAAGACCTAAGGCTCCTCTCCATCGTTTCAACTCTGCTCTCCATGTGTGTGTTTGTCATTGGAGTCTCTTCGC
>JAOSBP010000204.1:6225810-6248900 GCA_027563825.1 Erythroxylum mucronatum
AATATGTTCATCTCCCCTAATTATATGTAATATGTCAAGAGCAGGGATAATGTATCTAAATTATGGGTTACATTTACGTCAATAATCCCATAAATTTCATTAGGTTTGCTAGCCTAATATAGCTTTTGTTTGATTCAATAAGTCTCAATTACTCTTTAAAGTTAAAATTAGGTACCCTATAATATGACTTATCAACTTGATGGGTGCACCTAAATCCTTTCTCATTTCACATATTTGCACATAACAAACATTATCAAGGTCAACATTTTCAAAGATATCGATATTCCCATTAACATATTTGAATTCAAGTTTTAATATGAACTTTATACCATAAAAAGCTTTATACCTCTTTACTAAGCCATAGTAACCTATTTTTAGCCTTTCGAGAACATTAAAAGCAGCACAAGTCATTAAATCTTAATGCCTAAATCAATTATTGTTTAAAAATGGTAATTCAAACTACTATGTACATTTCAAAAGACATGAACAAATGTTAGTGGTGCTATCAAAAACATAAAACTCTGTAAAGAACATTATGGACAAAATATTAAAGTTGTATGCTTATCAATAACTTTGGTTTTGCCATGAATGACTTGTTTATGCACCTTTAAGAAAAAAAAATACAAGTCAGCTTATAATGCATCTTAATGATATCACATCTCACTCTTTCCAAAATTAGATATATTAAATTAGATATATATTAATTAATAATTTATTATATTATATTTTTAATATAATTAATTTTATATAGTGTAAATTAAATCATTTCATTTTAAATTTTTTTTGAAAGGGAGATGAACCTCAAAGAGTTACTTAGGGCACAACTACTTCTACATGCCAACTTCAGGTCATCTCAGAGATCTATTTTTATTCAATCATTGTTAAAAACTGATTAAAGAATTCGTGCAGTCGTATTGAATTGAATCCAAGCCTCAAAAGAACACAAACACAAGTTGCTGAAACTTTTCCACCAAGTAAAAGGGGGCAATATAGGGACAAACAACTATTACATAGTAACTTATGGTAGGTCAAAATTACTTGCATTTCACTTCAACTCAATAACAAACAAGACCTGGTGAGCCGTGTGTTGTTGAATAAATTCATCATCATCCCTTCTTACTGTTTTTCCTTCCTCTACTTTTTAATGCATTTAAAGCATTTCTGTGATCGGTAACGAGGAATTGTGGATCAATGAGTTTCGGTCGAGTTTTCATCAGCGTCTTCAGAATCTTCTGAATCTGAACCGTCAACCATTTTCTCAAGTGAATCCACATCACCAGCCTCAGAAAGAGTATGCAAGCGAAGCTTCTCAGCATCATTACTGTTGAATCACAATTGTGAAGTTGCTTTTTTATTTCAACTAAACTGGAAAATAAAACATGTTTAAAGTGTATTTTATCATTTTGAATCGAGGGATAAGAGGCATACTCTGTGGCCCCAAAGATTTCCTTCACAATTAAGGAGTTATCCCTCGCACAGAACTCTGGCAACTAGTCATGAAACAAAAAGCACAATCAAGGAACAGATATCACAGAAAGTAAAACCATAAGTAAGAGTGTCTAACGTAAAAACTAAGCAAAACACAAACAACATTGATTAGTTAAGTATGTAATAAGCTGAAGATTTGATTCTACGGATCCCATGAACATGATATACTTATTTAGCAAAAAAATCTAGAAAGGGAATTTTGAAATTACCATGTTGACTACTATGACTTTCAACGTGCACATCTTCCTCTCTTCAACAACCCAGTCATCCTCAGAAAACCCAAAAGATATGACAAAAATATGACAAATGCCCCAAAACAGGTTCAACTCACCAATGATAGTCAATAACATTTTACAATATCTCTAGACATAAAGCACAAGATATCATTAACTGAGTTTCAAGAGCTTGGAAGCGAATGACCAGGAAAATTATCTTTATAAGTATCAACATATGCCCATTAGACAGTTCACAATGTAGGTAAACATTACATTAAATGAATATATATCTTGAGGACATTCAAAAGAATATCCTAAGGTGGTTCTAGAAAAGACATTTAGATTGCAAGACCAAAATAAAAACCAAGCATGCAATTCAGTGAAAAAATTTCATACTGTCAATCAATCACTTGCCTCTGACAAGTAGAACACCTTCCCGAAAAGTGCCTGTACTGCCAGCTTCCTTTTAAATCCCTTTTCAGTATACCCAGCCACATCCATTACAACAGGGCCTGAAAAGTATAGAGAAGGCACCAAGAATTAAATTACCACAGCATGGTTCTACTAATTTTAAGTTCCCTTCTAAGGCATTTTTCACTTTGTTTATGTTATTTGTCCTTTACCAACTCATTTACAAATCAGCTAATAAGCTGAAAATCTAAAAACAAGCGCACAGTTCATGGCCACAAGTAAAACATTATCAGAATTTTTCAAATCAAGCCACAGTAAAACATTATTGTAGACAAGTCACCTTTTTCCTGCACAATCCTTCTTGAAATTTCATTTAGAATTTCAGCAACCTGAGAATCATCCAACATTGAAGCCTTCCTGAGCAGGATTAAGTTTGAAACAAGTTCTGGATTAAATGGCTTCTCATTCAGGGCATAGCGAATGTACTTGCGTAAAATATCCTCCATGCTAAAACCTGTCTGGATATGAATTAGCAGTTACCGTTAAAAAAACAAACACTTGAGCTTGCATGTAAGATATGCAATAGGTCAACAACAAAATGCACATCCGTTGAAGAGATACAGACTAATTGAAATGCATTGACCTATGTATGAGATCAATCAACTACCATATCGTACTTCAGAACACCATGATAGAAACTTTGGTTTTGATGTTTGATTTTCAACTCATTAAACAGAAGTGAAACACTAGCTCATTCAAATCCATTCTGTTTTTTTTAATAAAAAAAAACATATTTTGCACTCTTGAGTCCTGTGTTATAATAACCAGCGTCCATGCTAAATCAGTCAACAAAACTAACCAGCATAAATGTGCAAACATAAACAATTTGGAATGTTGAAATTAATAATGCAGATAAATTGTAAGAAAAAATTTAATAAGCAGTAGAAAAAGATGAAGCTTCAGGAGTGAAACTGAGCCACCTTTTGCTGAAGCCCTTTTAAAGCCGCATATTGTAATGCATCTCCTCCTTTATGAAACAACTCATCTATTGATCTGCATAGCATTGCATTTTTACTGACCTGATAATCACACAGCAAGTTCACCAAAATTGAAACGACACTCTCAATTATAACCAATTAACTCGAGTAAATTTATGAAACGAACCAGCTTACGGCGCTTGTGTTTAGGTGAGGAGAACTTCTTAACGGTCTTAACAACAGCAATGACGAAAGTGGCGCCAACATAAGCCAAAGGGACGGCGAGAATCCATGGGAAAGAACTCTGGCCAACTCTGGGACCGGGTATTGCCTGCGTAACAGAACCAGTGAACTCCACCAAGTCCAAAGCTTTCTCCTGAATCCAAGGCAAATCTTCCTCCACCTCAATTTCTTCCTCTTCATTCTGTTTTTTATTATCCTTATTAATGACGGGGTCTTTCTCGCTTCTCTTGGCTGCAGGCAATAGGGTGATTACTCTGCTTCTGAAGTTGTGTTGAAAAGAAACTGGGGAAGAAGGAGAAAAGGGCAGTTTGGGAAATTTGGGGGAGAGGAACAATTGATTGGGGCAACAAGATGACGATGATGACGAAGAAGAAGCAGCCGTTGCTGTGAGAAAAACCATTTCGGGGCTGAGAACAACGATGAGCTCTCCTTACCTCAGGAAATTACATAATCAGTTCATAGGTTTCTCTAGGGTTTTAATTAAACAAAAGATACGTTACATCATCCTTCCAAGTTCCTGCTCTTGTTTTTTTTTTTTTTTCTGGACGAAGTTCCTGCTCTTGTTTTATTAAATTATCCAAACTAAACCTTCAACTTGCAAATCATTTCGTAATTAAAAGATAGATTCATTTTAATTAATATTTATAGATTTCAATATATTTTTATTTTTCAGTTATTTTTTCAAAATTTTAAAAAAATTGTAATTTTAATTATTAAAATATAAACTAACTTCTTAATTAAAAGACTTTCAAATTTATTAGTTATTTTTAAAATTTGTAATTTTAATTATTAACACATAAACAAACAACTTCTTAAATTAAAAGACGTTAAAAAAAGAGTGCTTTGCTTCATCATTTAGATTACCCTACAATTTCTGAAATTTATTTTTTTAACAAGGGAAAAAAAAAGGGGTTTGCTCTACCAATTAAATCATTCTTAAAACTAATTTGATAATATTATCCGATAGAGAATAACATTAAATTGGAAAAAATAAGACAAATAAATAAATAAATAAGACAAAACAAACAATTGGAAAAATGTTATTTAGGCAAAGTAAGGAAATATTTAAAAGACTTATAAGAAAGAGAATAATCTCTGTATATGAGATTTTTTATCAGTATTTTAGCTTGCAAAAATTTTCTATTAAGGGTCAAGTCCTCAATAAACTCCAACAGAAAATATCATTTCTGATCACCTCTCATTAACTTTTCTTTAAGTCTTTCTATTTTGTTCTTACAATCCTTATAAGTACACTGGAGCCTCGTGATATCTCATCTTAATATATTTATACTACTTAAGCCTTGTCTCTCTTAATTTTTATAAATATTAGCCACACTTAATTTGTATCTTTTCACTACATTCTTGATCTTTTCTCTTCTAGTAAGATTACACATCTATCAAAATATCCACATCTTTATCATCGTTAACTTATGACTATGCACATGTTTTATAGGCCAACACTTTTTTTCATAGAACATGGTCAACTTAATTATTAAATGATAGAGTTTACCTTTTAGTTTGAGTGGTATCATTTTGTCACATAAAACTCATGATGCCTCCCTCCATTTAGGTCACCCTGATTTGATATGTGAACAATGTCTTTATTGATCTTACCATTGCTTTAGATGATATATTATAGGAACTTAAAACACTTTTTTTTGTGGTATAATGTCAGCCTAAAAAGTTATACTTTAAATACTCATTCTTAATTTTGCTCAATTTAAAGTCTCTTGAGTCTTGACTCTAGTTTATCCTTCTAAAGCTCTAGCTTGACATGATATTCTCTTTTGTCTAATCCACTAAAACAATGTTATCACCAAACAACATATATCAAATAACATCTCCTTGAATATTTTTGTTGAGCTTATCCATTACTGTTGCATATAAAAAGGGGCTCAAACGTAGAGCTTTAGTATAGCTTGATTTTAATAGAGAAATGATTTGTATCTCTTTTTATCATCATTTCTCTACTCTTAATACCTTCGTACATATTTTTAATAATTCGTATATATGTCCCGGAAACTTCCTTAACTTCTAACCCTACGTAACATATCATAAGCCTTCTTTAAGGGTTCAGATTTTCTGTCCAATATTACTCTATTTTATTATTTTTTATAGAATCTCAACCATTTATTTTGCGAGATCCACACGGGTTCCATACGGGACTTACATAAATAAATGACTGAAATTTATTGAACATAATAAAACACCATAATATTAGACAGAAGATCTTAACTCTTTTTTAAGTCAACAAAGCCATGTACAGGTCTCATTTTCTTTTTTTAAAAAAATATTCTATTAAATTTTATAATTAAACGTCATATTTCTCGTTATTGCGAGCGAGGGAGATCATAACGAAAAGAAGAAAAAGCGCAATGGGAGAGAACTGAGAACAAATCAAGAGTTAGTTACGTTCTGAAACTAAAGAAAATGGCGATGGAGAAAAAGGGAATATTACAGAATTTGATGAAATTGAGAACTTCAAATGACAACTCTTTCAAATCATTGTTGTTTCAGAGGATGAAGAGATCATTGTCACCATCGTCATCATCTCATGAAGATCCTTCCTCTTCTTCTTCTCCTTCGTATTCTCCCCCCTTTGATTCACCTACGCACATCCCTCAGCTCTCTCCTCTTGCCAATTCTGTCGTCGACCGCTGTTCCAAGTAATCGATTTATTTCACATTTTTCTATTCTGGTGATGATTGATTCATCCTGGTCTAATATCGTACATTGCTTGCTCGTAATGTAACACAATGTTATCTACGATCGTTTTTCTTTAATTTTCTTTCTGATGAAGTTAGTTGTTTGCTTATGTGGGAATTGATGGGAAAAAAAAAATATCCTTAGGATCCTTCAACTTCCTGCTCAAGAGTTGCAACATCGATTTGACATCGAGTTACCAGAAAGTGTAAAGCAGCTGTTCACTTACGCGAGGAATTTTGTGGAGTTTTGTTCTTATCAAGCACTTCAGGTTTCCACTAACCTCCCTGATTACTTGGCCGATCCTGAATTTCGTCGCTTGACTTACGACATGATGCTTGCTTGGGAGGCTCCTAGTGCTGAGATTGAAACCCAACGCCGCGTAATTTATCTATTCCGCGATTATTTTATTATTGGTTGTTGGTTATTTTATCGCTGTTTAATCTTAGTAAAACATCCTGTTTACTTTAGGAAACTAACACTAGCATTAATGAGGAACAAGATGGTGAAAATAATGACGAGGATGGCTGGTCACTGTTTTATTCAAGCTCCACTAAGATGGCCCTTCAGGTTGTTTCGTTACATTCTTTTGTAAAATTTTCAAGAAATACACGGACTTTAGCCATTTTCTTTTGATTAGAATAAGTGAAGCCTTGAACTTTTGCATTAACTATACTTGAGAATTATCAGGTTGATGACACAAAAACTGTCGGTCGAGAGGCTTTCGCACGAATTGCTCCTGTTTGTCCTGCTATTGCAGATGTAATAACTGTCCACAATCTTTTTGATGCACTTGCCAGTTCTTCAGGGCACCGACTCCATTTTCTCATTTATGACAAATACCTTCGCAGTCTTGACAAGTATGTCAAGTTTTTAATTGTTTGACAAGTATAACAAGTTTTTAATTCTTTTGTGCTTTATTTTTAGTTCCCAGCCATAACTAGCACCATCAACACCTTTACTACTTCCCTCTGCCCCTTTGTATTATTGGCTTATTCATTATCTTATCTTCTTTAGCTTCATTTTACTTCTAATTTGATTCTTTCTGTTAGCAGGATTTATAAAACAAGAAAAAGCATGTCTGGGCCATTTATTTCTAATATTCAACTCCAGGAAGGAGAGATCATCATTGATGTTGATGGTGCAATTCCGACTCAACCAGTTCTGCAGCATATCGGAATGCTAGTATGGCCTGGTGAGTCACTCAGTCATATTAGAATGGGTTTTCTTTTATTATGGAACTATATATAGATAGAATCTAGTACACTATCAAAAGTTACTTTTTGTTGCTTAGCTTGTTGAATCTATAGGTTCCCAATTAGTGTATTTTATGATGTCTCGTGCATATATTTATTTGTTTTCATTTTGAATCAATTTATCACTTTCTCTTGAGCTTTAGCATGCATTGCTAACATATTTATTGCTCCAGGTAAAGCTCATGAATTGGTCTATGCTGCAATGACCTTGAGTTTGGTTGTGTTTAATTTCTTCTTTGATATGCTTTCCGGAAAGGAAAATTTGACCTGATCATGTTATATGCAGTACTAACATCTGAATTTGTCGGTTTTACTATTGGTGGTAAATGGTAATTTGAACTAGTTCAGTGTTGAAAATCATAACGGATTAGGCGATTATCTGAGACATTCCTAAATCGTGTCACATTTAATTACCTGTCTCTTCTAAGTACATAAAGTTAACATTTTAGACCATGAAACGCATTATTGATTTTTTTTTTGGGTCCTTAATTCTTTTAAAATAGTGCAAGATTTTTAGCAAATAGTCACTTTAATTATTATTTGTTCTTTTATTATCATGCGCAAATGCTTGTTTGTGTAGGTAGATTGACATTGACAAATTATGCTCTTTACTTTGAATCGTTGGGAGTTGGTTCATATGATAAAGCTGTAAGGTATGATCTATCAAAAGATATGAAGCAAGTTGTGAAGCCTGAATTGACTGGACCATTGGGTGCTCGTCTCTTCGATAAAGCTCTGATGTATAAATCAGCATCTGTGTACGTTGTCTGTCAATTTGGTGTATAAACTATGAAAATGTTTTCCTACTTGATACGTGTAGATGACAATGGCATTTGTTTATTTACCGTGATTTAACTCTCTCTCTCTATCTCTCTCTCTTCGCACTTCCTACATTGTACAGAGTGGATCCGGTGTACTTTGAGTTTCCTGAATTCAAAAGCAATTCTCGTCGAGACTATTGGCTGGACATATGTCTTGAGATCCTACACGCACACAAGTTCACGAGAAAAAACAACTTCAGTCAAATTCAAGAATCGGAGATACTTGCAAGGGCTATTCTAGCCATCCACCGATACCACGCAATTAGAGAAGCTTTCCATTTCTTCTCATCCCAGTATAAAACTTTACTTGCATTTACACTTGCAGAAAGTCATCCAAGGGGAGATGTGATTTCAGAAACTCTATCGAGCCGTTTGGCCCTTCTAAAGACAATTATTGGTCCACAATGTCCTGAGGGGCCCGTACATGTAAAACGGCAGCTAATGTATTCACCAATTGCATTTCTGGCACTTCGTCAACTTGGATTTAGTCTACAAAAAGATGTGAATATTGTAAATGTAGAGGTGGTGGGGGATCTTTGTGCTGGTGAGACAAGTCCCCTGGAACTGGCTGTGAAACAGTCGATTTCAGATTCTAGAAGAGCTCAAGCTGCACAAGCAACTGTGAACCAAGTGAAGGTTGAAGGGATTGATACAAATTTTGTGGTGATGAAGGTAGGCTACAATTTCTCTTATATTTGAGCTTCATAAGACATTAGATATTATAGTTTTTAAATATCACTAGAAGTTAGTAGACCTAGATATGGAACAACATTCTTTTATTTTCCTATTTTTTTAAATATTAGTGTCTGCTTTACATGCCTAAACTGTCCGATGTCATTAGTTTTAATACTCCATCTGACTAATAATTATTGAAGTGATATAGAGTAAAATACGCGCTAGAATGCATGACAATGATTGATATAGGTCATGAACAACAATAACAAGTCAAGATGTGAATTAAATGTCAAAATTCAAAATTAACAATTTTGCTCTTTTTATTTTCTTTCCCTTTTCAATACTAGGCAAATGTGGTTCTCTATGAAAAATCATTATGCATAACGCTCTCAGCTGTGAAATCTTAATTTCTCATTTCAAGTTTCTTTCTCTTGGTCTTTATTGCAGGAACTACTGCTTCCAGTTATTGAATTAGCTAGACGACTTGAGGTTTTGGCTTCCTGGAAAGATCCTCTCAAGTCAACAATATTCCTGGTAGTGAGTTGCTATGCTATTTTAAGGTGATTTTCTTTTAGCAAGTTTTTCAAAGTGGTAGCAAGATTGTTTTAGCTCTAAATTTTCATATCTTTTACTTTTGAATATTAGTTCTTTCTCATTGCTAATCCATCATAGGCACACTTCAAGGGATATCTATGGGCTCATTCAACCATCCGATATGTTCATTGTTTTATAATTATGAATTTGATCAACGATATATTTCTTTTAATATTTTTCACACTGTAAAATGTTTTTCTATAGAAAAACTTGTCTAGGGAGTGTATGTTTTGTTTGCATATTGTTTTGGTTTGTATGAAAAAGTATAATGCAGAACTGATGCTTCAGGTGCTTGCAAAATAGTAAGATATTTAGAATATTTAGTTCTCTATCTTTATTCTATATAAGATAATATATTGAAACCACCAAATCTTTAGTAATGATAATTTCTCTAAGAAATACTTCAGATGTATGATAGAGTCTTGAAGTCTGGTTTGACTATTAATCCATTTTTTACAAGGGACGTTTTATGTTATAAAGTTATTATGATCTCCCATAGACATCTTAACACTAAAGTTACTGCTAAATATTTTAACTATTAGTTGACGACAATTTGTAGGGGTTGGACCAGATTCCTTTTGCCTTGTATATTGATGTGGTGTGCAATTATGATGCTCTTTCGTAGACATCTTTCCAAAGGAAAGCCCTTAGAACCCTTTAAAGTTAGAACATGTTTACATAAGAATGCCGTGGAGCAGTTGTTTACATTACAAGAAGCCATCACTCGAGCTGAAGCATTCATTCAGGCTGGAAATATTATTCTACTGAAGATAAGAGCTCTTTTATTTGCTGTACTTCCACAGGTATGCAAAGAAACTATTTGTCTTGCAAACATATCTTTATAAAACGAATATGTGCAGACATTTGGTATATTAATGATGCATCTGATATCCTTCCAAACTAAAATGAGAACAGGGTAGTACCATTTGGTTTGTGAATCATATTCTATAGTAAATAAGTTGTTGCTCGTTGGTTTTGATAATTTCAGTAATACATAATGTTTGAAAGTATAAAATTTTGTGGACTTGACTCACCATATGGTTTCTCCTCTTTTTTTGTAGAAATTTTGACTTATCCCTTTATTTTGGCTTCTGTCTCAGGCTACAGAAAGGGTTGCTCTGTTGCTGGTACTCATAGCAGCTGTATTTGCATTTGTACCGTTGAAGCACTTAATGTTGCTTGGATTTCTAGAGGCTTTTACAAGGGATATGCCTTACAGGAAAGAAAGTAGTGATAGATTGATAAGACGATTAAGGGAATGGTGGGTTAAGATACCAGCAGCTCCTGTTCAACTTGTTAAGCTTGATAACAAGAAAAAAAAGAAGTAATTCGTTAATGCTAGGGTATAAAGAGCTTATATTGATCTACTCGACTTTCTTTGTTTCTAGTTAGCTTAAAGTTGCCAAATTCTCCAATCAATTCACACAAGCTTCGTCAGGCTTTTAAGTTTTGAACTAAAAGTCGTGTTTGAACTAAAGGTTATCATGCCTGTAACTCACAATTACCCTACGATAAGCCAAGAACCTCGCTTGATTCAAATAGGAATTTTGTGAAACAACTTGGGAAGATATAAGAATTTAGGGATGGCAAATAAGCATCACAGAGATAGAAAAAAGCTCCATGCTTAGAATCGCAATACGAAGGGTTCAGAATTGGTTTTCCAATGCTGAATTTTCAATACGAGAATGTGGAGTTAAATAGATGAAATCAGACACCAAATTCTTATTAAATAAAAAATTATTTAATAAAAATAATATTTTCTGCTATTTATATTGCGATAGCTATTAATAATTATTGAATATGACTACCAACTTTTTTTTAAAATAGATTGCACATAACAATGTTTGTAAATTATAGAAGATACGACTTAAATGGTTTTAACATGTTAAGGGGAAACATGTAGTATCTGAGAAGATATGAGAAAATTGTACTTAAACATCGCACGAGAAAAATTGTTGTTGTTGTTATTATTATTATTATTGAATTTCTTTATTCTTTTATTAGTTTATGAATATTTTTATGCAGATTATTATTATTATTATTATTATTATTATTATTATTATTATTATTATTATTATGTCTTCAAACAGTTCCTAAAATTTTTTCTTTTTTTTCATTTCTCCCTTTTTGTGGGTTTATTGGAAATAGTTTAATTTCTTATTAAGAGTAAGGTTGCATACTTTTGGACTTCAATAGACCCTGCATTTTAGCAAGATTTCTACTAGAATATTGTTGTTGTTTATCTTTAAATAGTGGATGGGATAAAAGGCAATTTCAATCCAAAGATTACCATGAAAATTTAATAGGCCAAAAGTTTATCATAGACCCTTTTTTTTAATTAAAATACAAGTTAGCCCTTAGTTTTCCAAAGTATTTAATTTGAATTCTAGAGTTTTTAAAATGTTTAAAATAAGTTCAACAGAAAGTGTAATTTAAACTTCAAGATTTTCATTAGAATACTACTTGAATTTTAATTTTTCACAGCGGTCAAGTTCAACTATAATATTTTTCAAAACATTTAAAATAAATATTTACTGGATGAAAAATTTAACGTAATAAACTTCTGTTAGTTAAATGCCACGTCATTATTAATATAATAATTTTTTATATTTTTAAAATTTTATTGGTAGATCCTACCGTGGGTTCTATTAGTAGAATTTTAAAAAATAATATATATTTATAAATTAATTAATTAATTAAGTATTAATTTATCTTTTAAAATGTCTTGGTAAGACCCACTATGTGTGACCACCAATAGATTTTTAAAAATATAAAAAAGTATTAATCAAAAGCTTATTTTGAAAATTTTGAAAACATTATGATTGAACTTGATCAATCTTAATCATAAAAGTTCAAGTTGTATTATGATGAAAACTTTGAGATTTAAATTTCGCTTTTGGCCAAATAAGCTTCAAGTAGATGGAATATAATTAAATAACTTATTAATTTAAATTTTGTGATAAAATATAATTAACTTAAGCATAATTGATCGTAATTAGTAATAAGTTAATAATAATTAGGTTTAAATCCCTAATCCCAGCAATTAAAAATATCTAACCCCAAAAATAAGAAAACCTAATCTTACATGTTTATCTTGATCCATGAGACAACTTATTTGGTAATGGCTTTACTTGTGGTTTTCTAATGATCTTTATCAAGAAACTAGTTCTTCTATAAAACACCCACCTTGATTGAATCACTCAAAACCTCAAAGAGTTGTACTTTAACACTCTAAAATATTAAGGTCTAACACTTTAAATTAAACCCTAATATTTGTAAAGACATTCAAAGAAATCCTTAAGTGAATGAAAAATTTGACAAGATTAATCGTCTTTTAATTAAATATCACATTAATATTGACATTATATTATTTATTATTTTTTAAAATCAAATAATAAGCCCCACTACCATATGTTCAAGTGGGGCTTACTATCAATTTTTTTAAAAAAATTGATTATAATAAAAGTTATTTATAAAAACCCCCACTCTCTTCATGCCATTTCTCTGCCACCCAACTTTATTATATATACATCAAGGTCCAAGGTCTCTCTTCCTTTCCTTGTATTATTAATCATTTGTTTTCCCGGTACTAATCATGGATTTCCTCCTTTTGGAGTAGCTTATGGTCAATTTTTTAGTAACCAGTGTTCCAAATTTGTTCTGAATGTCTTAGCTCACACACCTCACACTACATAACTTGGAATTGAGGACTCATAGTTATTCCATCAATTTTTCTGTTCAAAGCCTCAACTCGAGTTACCAATTATGTTACTACATCTGCTTCATATACCCTTGTCGGCTTGTTAAGTCTTGCTCGAGAAGAGCACCACTGATAGTTGTTCATCATCATATCTTTAATCAGGTCATGGGTAGCTTTCGGTGTCTTATTATTCAAAGTACCCCCAACTGCTGTATTATTTGCCTTATAATTTAATTTAGCCCATTATAGAAGGTCTAAATTTGCGTCAAAAGTGGTAGACCATAATGTGGTCATTTCCTCAACATCTCCTTAAACCTCTCTTTTATTTCATATAGTGCCTCTGAATCAACCTGGGAGTCGGAGGAGATATCATTTCTCAACTTGGTAGTCTGTACTGGTGGGAAGTACTTTAACAAAAACTTCTCTTCTACTTGATCTTATGTAGTAAATGATGATCTAGGCAGAGAATTCAACCATTGATTTGCCTTGTCCCTCAATGAAAACTGGAATAATCACAATTTTATCATGTCATCATTAACCCTATTGTCACAAATTTCTAGAAAGTTTAAGATATGTGCATTAGGATCCTCATCTTGTAACCATCAAATTAAATGGACTGTTGCACTATCTGAATGATACTAGGCTTAATTTCAAAACTGTTGGTGTTCTTAGTCAGTTTGACAATGCTGGACTCCCCTCTTGCTAAGTTCAATCTAGCATAATCAAACATTGTTCTTTGCTAGTTTGCCATGGTTCCTGATTCCTCAATATCAATATGAACTCCCAAGTCCTATATTTTTTGATATAACTCAAACTTTTTAAGTTGTGCTCTGCGGAGATTCTACAAATTGTTCTCTCAATTTTTGGATCTTCATTTACTAATCTTGTCGGATTACTTCAGGTTATAAATTGACCAAAGAGTCAAGATCTACGAGAAAACAAGAAAATTAAAAAGCCAATAAAATAAAATAAAATAAAAATAAAAATAAAAAGATAAAGTAAAAATGGCTAAATTAATAAGAGCTAGGTTTTTCTAATGTTACTATCCTCAGCAATGGCACTAAAAACTTGATTGATGATTTTTATGCTTATAAAGATTTATCAATTTTAACAACAAGTGCACGGTGTAGTTGTAACTAACACTGGTCAGCATAGATTGATCCCATGAAGACTGTAAGTACTAGTATTAACCTTTTTCCCATTAATTAACTGTGGAATCAAATTATGAATTTAATTAAAAATTAAACTAATCAAATTAAACTAAGATTGACACAGTAATGAACTCAAACAAAGGAAAATACTAAGAAAGGTCAAAATTAAATAAATAGTACCTAGTGATGAATCACCCCTAAGGATTCTTAAATACTAACCCTTTATCATAAAATTAAACTGTTGATCATTAAACCGTGGAAATTCCAATCATATGTTAATATCTTTCTCAAGAATATTAACAATTAACTCTCAGTTAATTAACTGAAATCTCTTTCTAGTTAAAATCTTTATGGTTGCATTATTGATTCGTGAATTTCATTATTATTTTTAACCATAATCTAGAGGATTTATGTCGACATATCTCTAGGATTGCATGCATCTCCTTTCAATTATGGTAGATCAATTCACACAAGAGGATTTCTCAATCTCAATCATATGGAACCAAATAATGGACTAGTATTCCAAATATATTAGTTCAAAAATGTAACACATAATTAAATCATAATAAATTAATAAATAAAATTGCATTGAATAAAATATTAAATCATATTGTCATCACAACTTAGGGTTCATCACATCTAGGTACTAAAAAATTTAATTCCTTCACATAGAAAATGAAACCAATGACAAATATCCAGAAGAACAAATCATATTGTCATCACAACTTAGGGTTCATCACACCTAGGCACTAAAAAATTTAATTCCTACACATAGAAAATGAAACCAATGACAAATATTCAAAAGAAAAAATAAAAATAAAAGAAATCATATTCTAAATCCTCCTTTTGTCTCTGATGAATCTTCTTGTGATTCAAATTGAATGATTGTTTCTATCGGATCTTGTGACTTAATCTTCGTGTTTTTCTTGTCCTCTGTTCATAAATACCTCTTCTTTGTATTTCTTAAGACTAAAAAAATGCTCATAAACTCACCTCCTCTTCAACTGCCTACAATAACATCCTTTTGTAGTAAAAACAAGGATGTATGAGATATATACGGTCACTTACACAGTCATTTAGGTGACCGTGTATCTTTAAAAAACCTTAATTCACGATTTTACATGGGTACAAAGACTTGCATTGGCAACATACACAGCCAAAAACAATATTTTTGAATTTTCACATGTTTATAAAGACTTACACGGTCACTGTACACGATCATGTGTCTCCAAGTTGCTTCAAATCTTCGTTTTATGCCATAATTTTATCTGAATTCTTCTTCTTTTAGTCCATGAAGGTAATTATCACCTACAAACACACTTGAAGCAAATTAGGTACCAAAAAACTATAAAACTATTAAATAACAAGCAAAACACATTAAATATGGATATATAAACATGGTCAAACAATCATTTATCAAATATCCCCACACTTAAACTTTTACTTGTCCTCAAGAAAATAATAATCTAAATCATCAATCTTATAAACATCCATCCCTTATTAACCTCATCATGTCCATCCACACTCTAAATCATCATATCATATCAATCAAATTAGTATACAATTAGATTCAAGTTATCCTATAACTAATCTTCACAAGTCAATATCAATAGTAATAACATCTACAATCCTTTTGAGATCAAAAGCATAAATTTTCACACCCTTACCAAATATTCAATTAAGGCACTCAAAATGTTTAGGGTAAAAAGTATAAGAACTCTCAAATCAATACATAGAAAATTCTTAACCATAAGCTTGCAATAAAATCATATCTCCACCACTTTTGAATAAACTAGAAACAAAAATCAAAAGGTCTTGTTACAAGGTTTTAATGGGGTTTAGGTAAGGTATGATAAGGATAATAAAAAGGGTGATAAAATTAAAGGAAATTTATAAAAAAACAAATTTACAAAAAACTTAATTCTTCACAATGTAGGTCTTTCTCACCATAAGTCCATTGGTACCATAACTTTAACACTTTTTTTTCACTTATTATGCTCGTAACACATTTTTTTCCCTAGCATTCATTATGTACCAACAATTAAAGATATATTGGATCTTTTCAAATTTCAAGTTTCAAGTTTCAAGCAATTAAGTAAATGTAAATAACCTTCAAGGTTCAAAATAATAAAAAAGGCTTCACGAAATATAAGGTAAAGGCTAATAATGTGGCTATAATCAATGAAAAGGCTAAGTCTCAAGATTAGTTACTTCTAAGGGGTAAAATATGGTGGGGTAATTATCAAGACAATAGGCCAAACAAAGGTTCAATCTAAATGCATTTATCATTTTGATGCTTCTAATTTAACAAATGTGATCTCAATATGAATAATAAAAGCAAGTTCTAGAATTATCCAACTATGTATGATAACATACATAAAAGAATAAAGAGTTTAAAATAATCATGTATTTGCTCTTAGACGTACAAGGTCACAAAAAGTTCTTATGTGTGTAAATAATATACAATTTTCATTAAAAATAACTATCTTAATGATTACTAAAAATATAAGTTATAAAACCAAGTTCATTCTAACTTTTATCCTTTTGCATACTAATTCAGATTAATAATCAATAATGATCTAAAGTATTTTGGGACAGATTGTAACTAATTCAGGATATTAGATAATAAGATTGAATAAAAAAGATTATAATAAACTTAAGAAATCCCTTCCTGACACTTAAATTGTACATAGTCTCCAATGTACATAATAAGTAAAATATCAATAAAACACAACAAGAAAGAAAGAGTCGGAATTGTATTACCCTGAATAATAAGAATTACAAAGTTCTGAATTTAATGAAGGGACCAATCGATATTATACAATCATCCTTGAAAATTATAAACAAAAAGGGATAAAAGAAAATAAAAATAACGAAATTAACTAAAGGATATGGAATTTAAAAATAACATGAAATAAAGTCTTATGCTAACACAAAAATGGGAACAACATTAAATAAAAACGAAACCTATCTTAATTGTTAGGTTGCCTCCCAATTAGTGGTTTTTTAACGTCATTAGCTCGACATATCTTTTATGCTCAAGGTGACTTGGTTAAATTAATATTCTCTATACTATTATCAAGTTCACCTCCAAGATATAACTTCAAACAATGGCCATTAACTTTAAAATTACCTTTATGCAGATGACTTACCTTGATTACACCATATGAAAAATACTTTTTTCCACAATAAAGGTTCCAGACCATCTTGATTTAAGCTTACTAGGAAACATTCTTAAGTGAGAATTGTATAAAAAACTTGATCTCTCTCCTTAAATTGTCGTGACTATTTGATCATCCGGTCATCTTGGCTCTCTCCTTATAAATTTTGGAATTTTTATAAGTCATCAATCATCATTCTTCCAATCCACTAATTTGGAAATTTCTCTCTCACCTGCACGTTGAAGATCAAAATTCATGAGTTTAAAGCCTAATCTACCTTATATTCTAATTCAACAAGTAGATGACGTGTTTTTCCATAGACCAGCCTATAGGGTGTAGTGCCAATTGGTATTTTATATGTCGTTCTATAAGCCATAAAGCATCATCTAACTTAGTTTACCAGTCTTTTCTCTGGTGCTTTACAATATTCTTCAAAATTCATTTAATCCCTATTAGCTACCTCAATCTGGCCATTAGTTTGAGGGTGATATGGGGGTGACAATCCTACGAGTGATCCCATACTTTTTTAAGTACCTTCTCGAATTGCATATTACAAAATTGCGTACCCCTATCACCAATAATTACTCTAGGTGTGCCAAAACAAAAATAATAAATTTTCAGGAATCTTACAACAACCCTAGCATCTTTTGTAAGTAAAACTTGTGCTTTCACCCATTTAAAAACATAGTCAATAATAACTAGGATATATCTATTACCAAACGATCAATCTCTAGATATCAAACACTTCATAAACAAGAATGAAAATTTGAGGCATCTCATACCAATGAGAAATATTACTTGATCATTGACATCTATCATACAAAGTTACGTACCTTTGGGGATCCTTAAAAATTGACAGCTAATAAAAACTTGACTCAAAGATCTTCTGAGGAGTCTTATTCACACTATGGTGCCCTCTGACAAGTCCAGTATGACAATGTTGTAGGATCTTCCACCCCTCACAGTGAGGCACACATCTTCTCATTATTTGGTTTGCATAAATATGAAACCAATACGGATCTTCCCAAAAATAGCCCCTTAAATTTGTAAAGAAATTCTTCTTTTTGATAAGAATGACCTTCTAGTATGATCTTAACTACTAGATAATTGCAATATCTATGAACCAAACGGTTTTGACCTCACTTACCTCCTCCAAATTATAAAGGTGATCTTCTGGGAATGAATCTTCAATGCCTTCTTCATTCAGCTCCTCCAAATTTTGGTTTTCAGGACAAGATAGATGGTTTGTTGCCAATTTTTCTGCTCCTTTATTGTCCTTAATCTTTAAATCAAATTCCTACAAGAATGAAATCCATCTAATTAATCTAGGCTTAATATTTGGTTTACTAAACACGTATCTCAATGCAGAATGGCTAGTGTAAGCAACAACTTTAGACAAACCTAGATAAGATCTAAATTTACGTCTTGTTAACATAGTAAATTGATTGAAAGTGTTTGTCCTTTCACTGTCCAAGTACTAAATCTACTGCACAATCACTTGCATCACATGTTAGCTCAAATGATAAATTTCAATCCAGTTCAATTATAATTAGGACATTAGTCAACTTTTCCTTAAAAATGTTAAAAGCATCTAAACACTTTTGAGTAAATGTAAAGACATATCTTTCTTTAATAACTTGGTTAAAAGCATAGCAATTTTTTAAAAAATCCTTTATAAATCTTCTATAAAAGCCCACATGTCCTAAAAAAACTTCCTATAGCCTTAACCTAGGAAGGGGATTGTAATTTCTCTATAACTTCAAATTTTGCTTTATTTACCTCAATACCCTTGTAAGAAATTTTATGGCCTAAAAATATGTCTTCTTATACCATAAAATGACATTTTCCCACTTGAGCACCAGATTTGTTTTCTCACATCTCTCTAACACTTTTTCTAAATTATGGAGACATAAATCAAAAGAATCACCGAAAACAAAAAAAATCCATAAATACCTCAATTATATCCTCAACTAGATCATCAAAGATAACCATCATACACCTCTGAAACATATCAGGTGCCTTGAATAAACCAAAAGGCATCTGCTTATAATTGAACATACCATAGGGACCCGTGAATGTTGTTTTATCTTGATCCTCCGGGGTAATTGGAAAGGTAGCCCCAAAGTCCATCCAAGAAGTAATAGTACATGTACCCAGCCAACTGTTATAACATTTAATATATGAAAGACAAAGGGAAGTGGTTCCTTGTCACATCATTTAACTTCCTGTAATCAATGAATACTCTCAACCTAGTGACAGTTCTTGTAGGAATCAACTCATTGGATGCCACCATCATTCCTCCCTTCTTTGGCATAACCTGCATAGGACTTACCCAAAAACTATTAGAAATAGGGTAAATCACACCAGCATCTAGGAGTTTAATTAACTATACCTTTACCACTTCTTTCATGTTAAGATTCAACCTTTTTTGAGATTGTACCATCGGTTTGAACTCCTTCTCCATTAGAATATTAAGCATGCAAAAGGAAGGGTTGATTCCTCTAAAATTAGAGATCTTTTGAGTAATAGCCCTCTTATGCTGCTTAAGCATATTTAATAGTTTTTCTTTTTGATCCACTTCTAGAGATGACATAATAATTATAGGCAGTTTTGACTCCTCCTTAAGAAATGCATATTCCAAATGATTGGAAAGTTTCTTGAGCTCCAACTCTAGTGGTTCTTCAATGGAGGTTTCAACCTCGTCTTTGTGTTTTTGTTTATCCTTTAGAACTCTTTTTTTCTCATAAGAAGCTTATTGGCCTTAATGTCATCCTCACCTTGAATAATAGATAACTCCTACACATCTTTGGACAAAATTTCCTATATAACATTTGAAGTTACAGAATCATTAATATCAATAAAACAATAATAATATCATATTCAAGGGAATGTATCATAACATCAAATATTTTAAAAGTGACCTCTTCTTCTCCCACCATAAGAGCTAGTTTTACATCATTAACATTGATAATAGCTCTAGTTGCCTAGAATCAACGGTACTTCTATATCATCATCCTTATCAAGTATTACAAAATCCACTGGGAAGATGAAGCTATCAATTTTAACGAGTAAATCTTAAAAGAACTAGGATATTTAATAGATATATTAGTCAATTGAATCTCATTTTAATGGGTTTGGGTTCCCTTAAGCCCAGTTTTTTAAATAATTTGTAGGGCATCAAACTAATGTTAGCCCCTAAATCAATTAAAGCCTTTTCTATTAAAAAATTATCAATAAAACAAGGGATTGTAAAACTCTTTAGATCTTTAAGCTTCTTAGGCAATTTGTTTTGTAGGATCACTGAACATTCCTAACTTAGTCTCACAGTAGCTAACTCGTCCAACTTCCTCTTTTTAGATAGTAACTCCTTTAAGAAATTTGCATACTTCGGCATTTGTAAAAGAACTTCAACAAAAGGTAAGTTAATACAAAGTTGCTTAAATATTTTGAGGAATTTACCAAATTGCTCATCTAAGCGATTCAATGAAAACTAGAATAATTGCAGTCTTATCATATCATCATTAGCCCTATTGATCTTAAAAGTATCACAAATCTCCATAAAGTTTAAGATATATGCATTAAGATCCTCATCTTGTAATCCATCAAATTGATCAGATTGTTGCACCATCTAAGTTATACTAGGCTTAATTTCAAAATTTTTGGTGTTTATAGATGGTCTGACCATGCTGGACTTTGCTCATGCCAAGTTTAGTCTGGCGTAATCAAACATCGTTCTTTGTTAGTCCACCATGGTTCCTAATTCCTCAATATCAATATGGCCTCCCAAGTCTTATATTTGTCGATCTAACTTGAACTCTTTAAGTTATGTTCTGCAAAGATTTCTACGAGCTGTTCTCTTAATTTTTGGATCTTCGTCTACTAAGCTTGCTGGATTACTTTGAGTCATAAATTGACCAAAGAGTTCAGATTTATGAGAATAAGAAAATTAAAAAGTCAATAAAATAAAATAAATTATAAAAATAAAATAAGTTAAAGTAAAAATGGCAAGATTAATAAGATCTAGGCTTTCCTAATGTTACTATTCTCAACAAAAGCATCAAAAACTTGATTGATGATTTTTGTGCTTATAAAAATTTATTAGTTTTAACTGTAAATGAAAGATGTAGCTGTAACTAGCGCTGTCAAGTGTGGGTCAATTCTATGAAGATTCTAAGTACTAGTATTAACTCTTTTCTTATTATTTAATTGTTGAATCAGATTATAATTTTAATTAAAAATTAAACTAAACAAATTAAACTAAGATTGACACAATAATGAACTCAAACAAAGAAAAATACTAAGAAAGGTCAAAATCAAGTAAATGGTATCTAGGTGATGAATCCCCTTAAGAATTCTTAAATACTAAAATAAACTATTGATTATCAGACCGTGAAAATTCTTATCTTATGTTAATATCTTTCTCAAGACTATTAACAACTAACCTTCGGTTGATTAACTGAAATCTCTTTATAGTTAAAAATCCTAAAATTGCATTATTGACGAATTTTACCATTAGATTTGCCCTGAATCCAAAGAATTTATGTCGATCTATCTTTAGGTTTACATGCAACTCTTTTTAGTTAACACAAAGGAATATCTCAATCTTAATCATATTAAATCAAATAATGGACTAATATTCTAAATATATTAGTTTAATTAAGAATATAATGCATAATTGAATCACAATAAATTAGTCAATAAAATTGCATTGAATAAAAGATTAAATCATATTGTCATCACAACTTAGGATTCATTACAACTAGGCACTAAAAAATTTAGTTCCTAACATAGAAAACAAAACCAATGTTAAATATTCAAAAGAACTAATAGAAATAAAAGAAATCACATTCTAAATCTCCCTTTTGTTTCTAATGAATCTTCTTACAATTCGGATTGAATGATTGCCTCTATCGGATCTTGTGACATAATCTTCACATTTTTCTAGTCCTTTGTTTAAAACTGTCTCTTCTCTATGTTTCTTACGACTCAAAAGTGTTCCTAAACTCACCTCCTCTTCATCTACCTCCAATAACATCCTTTTATAGTAAAAGTTAGGGTTTCTGAGATGTACACATTCACTTGCATGATTGTGTAGGTGGTCGTGTTTCTTTAAAAACACTTGAATTCATAATTTTATATAGGCACAGAGGCTTATACGAGCAACATACACAGCCAAAAATATTATTTTCAAATTTTTACCTTTTTATAGAGACTTACACGGTCATTGTACACTGTCATGTATCTTGAAGTTGCTTCAAATCTTTGTTTCATGACATAATTTTATTTGAATTCTTCTCATTTTAGCCTATGAAGGAAATTATTACCTACAAACACACTTGTAGCAAATTAAGTACAAAAAATACTATAAAATTATTAGATAATAAGCAAAACATGTTAAAAATGAGTATATAAATATAGTCAAATAATCATTTATCATGTAGAATGTGGAATGTCGACTGAAAAATTAGAAATATAATTTATATTGTATTTGTATTTTGTGTGGAGTGTGAAATCTGACTGTTTGAGAGTGGGATGGAAAAATTGGAAATGGAGTTTTAGTCTTCAGAAGGTGTGATTGATTTTGTTATGGCATGTGTGCGGGATATGGACTATGGTACCACTGGTGGAGTGTGTGTGTGTGTTTGTTTTATTTAGTTACTTTGATAAGAATTTAAGATTGGATTTTAGAATTGTT
>JAOSBP010000204.1:6251406-6263625 GCA_027563825.1 Erythroxylum mucronatum
TGACTAAGTTTATCTATAATCTTGCATGGGTCATAAACTTGATAAGGAAGGATTTCACCAGAGGTAAAAATTTGTGTCGCAGTGTTTTATTCTAATGAAGGAGTTAAGGTAAATGTCTATAAGTGAAAAGTGAGTTGCATCATAATATGTCAGGTTTAATGTTAAAGTTGAGGTTTAGAATTATACTTAAAGATTATGAATTTTGGTCTCAGTGTCAATTTATAATTTGTGTTTGTGAGCCTTTGGTAAGAGGACTTCGTCTAGCTGATAGTGATGAGAAGACAATAATGAGTTACTTTTATGATGCTATAGAGAGAGTGATGGAAGCAATCAAGGCTAATCTAAAAAATAGGTCTTCTTTGTATATACATTATCTTGCAGTCATTAATGAGAGATGAAAAAGATAACTTTACTCTCCGTTATTTGCAAATGAGGCATTTTTGAATCTTGGTGTCTTTTTAGATCAAATTTTACAAAGAAAGTTGAAGTTAATAAAAGAATACTATTAACTATTACAACAATTGTTGCCTATGAGATGATATAAGATCTTTAAGCTCATAAATGGAGGTTGATAAAAATACATGTGGTGATTTTAGGATGCCCATTGTTATTCGTCAGAGTGGCAAGCTTAATTCAACTATATTTTTTTAACTTTTGTTACTTGTTAAAAATTAATCATCACTTTATTTTATTTATAATATTACTTTTTTGTCTTACAATTGCTTGGTAAGACCAATTTAAGAGTGGTGTTCAAGAATTGCACAAATTTGTAATTTGAATTCTGAGTTAATGTGTGAGTGCAATATGGTGTGAAAGGAATTGAAGCATATTTGAATTCATCCATTCAAAGTAAAAAATAGATTCAAACACAAAATATTGATGGACTTAGATTTTGTTCGATACAACTTAAAGCTTTAAAAAAGTTATGTTACTATCATTTTTAAGTTGAATATAATTTATTGTAATGTCTTAATAATTTAATTTTATTTGTCTATTAGGACTCTTAATAGAAAAAGTAGTTATGTAGATGCAATTTGCCTTGACCATATCAATATTTCGTTGGATTAAATTTTTGAGAAACCAAATTGATAGATGAGAGTGATTTGGAAGATAATATCGGTGGAAAAGAATTGATATGTCATTTAGTACAATGAATTTGAATGATGTTGATTATGAGATTTCTTTCAACAATGAAGATTTTGTATTAAATGAAAATTGAGATTAATGCGAATTAAGCGGATCTTCGATTCAATAAAGTTTTTGGTTTTCATTTCGTCCATTCTTTTAATTTTACTTATATTTGATATATATTTCAAATTCTATATATGAAATATAAATATTTATGTAAATGTTTTTGTTTCTAAGTTCCACTTCTAGTTGTTGTTTCGCCACATAAACTCTTATTGTAAATTATAATATTTAAATTGTTATGAATCTTTAGTATTCTTTTTTGTTGTTTTGATGTAATTATTATTTATTATACGATAAAATTGTAACATTTTAAGTACTTTATATTATCCTTAATTTTATATTTATATAATGATTAAATGATCTTTTTTCATATTAATTGTGATTATTTTTATATGTGAAATATATGAAAACAATATTAATAGAAATAAATAGATTGTTGTTATTTCAAACGTCCACTGTTATGATTATTAAAGATAACATTGATGTAAAATTATAAATTATATAGTAAATATATTGAGGGACTAATTTATAAATTATAAAAAATTTAAACCCTAT
Source organism: Erythroxylum mucronatum (assembly GCA_027563825.1). Classification (NCBI taxonomy): domain Eukaryota; kingdom Viridiplantae; phylum Streptophyta; class Magnoliopsida; order Malpighiales; family Erythroxylaceae; genus Erythroxylum; species Erythroxylum mucronatum. Next base: position 6,253,153 of record JAOSBP010000204.1, read on the forward strand.
TTTATGATTTTAAAAAATATTAAAAATAATAACTAATATTGACCGATACAGTATTGTATTAGAACCCGATGATGAGGTGCGCCCGCTTGGCTCGCCTGTGAGGTGATGCGCCAATTAGATTCTCAGAGAGGTGTGTCCGCTTGACCTACCTACAGGATTCCTCGAATCAAAAAAAAAAAATCATAACCAAGTATTAATATAATATCCATAACATTGTTTGGAATCTCGTCCACTCGCAAAAGAACAAAGGAAAAAAAACCTACCTTTGAGCATCATGAGATTCCTAAGTCCAGTCTGCGACATTTAGCTATGAAAGTGATCTGCATCTGCTGTTTAATAAAAATATGTTAACTGAATTACATTTTTCAGTTACAAATGTATTGTTTTTTTTTTCAATTTGGGACTTAATTCTGTTAAAGATCATGAAATGAAAAGTCAAATTTAGGGGTTCCAATTTCTACACTGTTGCTAGAAAGTCCCTTCTTTTTTCATTTTTCCAAAAAAGAACAAAACAGGAAGAGAAAAGAGATCAAACAAAGCAAAATTAATACGAAAAATCGCAGATCTATAGCATGAACGAATGGGAAGAGACGGGAAATAAGAAAAGGAAGGCGTTTTGGTGGTGTGTTCTTCGCATAGATAATCCCGAGGGGAGGAGAGGCTTTCGTTTGGGAAGATTTGAATTTGATTTTCTGTTTTTGTTTTGTTGATTTTTAAAAGAAACTTGGAACTGACTCGAAATCGAAATCGAATTCGAGAGAGAGAGAGAGAGAGATGGATTTGGATCAGTGGATAGGGAAGGTTAAAGAAGGCCAGCATCTGTTGGAAGATGAGCTTCAGCTTCTTTGCGAATACGTATAGTCTCTCTGTCTCTCTCTCTCGGCTTTCTGTTCTGCTTTTGCTTTTCGTCTTTATGTGCATAAGTTATATCAGAGCTGCTGTTATCTCGAAATTAGGGTTTTGAATTTCATAGCGTTTGTTTATATTTCCTTCTTTTATGTCCGAGTGAGAAAAACTGTATTCGCTATATTTTTGGGTTCTTTTCTTTTTTCTATTTTATCACATTCATACCTTTAGCTCTTCTGTATTATATTAATACGGTGTTTGACAGACTTATTCAACTCTGCTCTTTAATAACCCAGTTGTAACAATATCATAGGAAAACTTGACACTTCGAAGCTTTAGTGTATACTACTTGTCTGTGCTTCTCCAGCTTTCCATTTTGGAAATGCTAAGGAGCTTGTCATTTCCTCCCAAATGGTCCTATTATACATTTTTGGATTGGGTGCTTTAACTTTCTATATACATCGTGGGTTGAATAATTTTTGGCACTCATGACCCCTTTAACTTTTGAACTTAAAGGATAAATTACGGTGGCATCAAACAGATTCTTATGCCAATGGCGATACTTGCAGCACCTTGTTCCAAGTATCGCCATAGCCTGATATGGAACAAGATGTTGTAGGCCAGTTGCTAACTGGAACAAGGGCTTTAATGTTGGATGTGGAGTTGAAACAGTCAAAATGAGTTGATATGGTGTGTATGTTGACTCATGCTAAAGTATGCATCAGTCCTTGCAAACAGAAAGCTTTTTTTGGGGTGAATTATGGGCTTGGATTCTACTTTTGTATAAAGATGATAAATCAATGTATGGATCAATCTTGTTAGATTACACTTAATGTGAAGACTGGAGGTCCTCCAAGAAAGAGGAAAATCTTTTCTTTCTTATACACAGCTGTGGTGGAATGGTTAATTTTGATTTAACTGGGCATTTATTACTGCTGTTGAAGTTCTAGACATTGTTTATTCTCTCTTGTAGATGATTGCGGCTCCTCGATGCTCTTCTTTTACCTAACAAAATATGTGTGGGTTGGATATATATATATATATATAACTATTATTGTGGGATGCGGAGACAGAATGTCATGTTCTTGGATGAGGATTTGATTGATTTCTTACGAAGTTTTTGTCTGGTACAGGTAAAAGAGATCCTCATTGAGGAGTCCAATGTGCAGCCTGTTAACAGTCCAGTTACAGTCTGTGGTGATATTCATGGCCAGTTTCATGACCTAATGAAATTATTCCAGACTGGAGGTCATGTTCCTGAGACAAATTATATATTTATGGTAATTCATTCTTCCCCTTTTCATACCTGTTTTAACAACATGCTGTATCTTTTTAAAGTCATTTTCTACTTTTTTGAGAGCTTAACTAATATTTCAGGGGGATTTTGTTGATCGTGGTTACAACAGCCTTGAAGTTTTTACCATTCTTTTGCTTCTTAAAGCAAGGTTCACCTTTGCACCTCGTTTCATTTGATTCTAACTTGTCACTTGTTCTCTTCTGTATCATGCTTTGCTCATTCTACTCTTGTGTTGTTTACATTTCTGTGAGTGTGTTTGTTTGTCATTAAGTGAGGTCATCCTTAAATATGCCTAATCTTGAATGTTTAACTATGTGTAAGTTCTTTTCTACACCATTCTTGACTCTGTTACCTAGTATGCATATATCCTCGCTTTGTTTGTTTTCTGTACTTATGGTTATGAAATTAGAGTTGGATAGATTTATTCATATAAGGTGTTACAATAATGTTTACCAGATTAATAATAAAATTATTCAATATAATGATTCAGAGGAAACTGACTCACATATCCTCCACTTGGTTTCTGATAATCATGTAATCCATCATATATTTATGTGACGAGTTAAAAGTACATTTAGCTGATTACTAGGAAAGATACTGATTTTCTTTATCTAGGAAATGATGAGAATAAACCACATGATACAGAGTATGCTATTAGATGCTGATATCACTATAGTTGAAGTTCTAGAACCATAAATAACTCTTTTGCTGGTGACACTCCATTCGACTGCATGACACGCTCTCTTCTTTTAAATTGCCAGAACCTGGAGATAGTTAATTGTTTCTGATCTTACTATCTTGTTCAAAAACATCTGAATACAAGATGTATTGTGTTTAGCATCTGTTGGTCAATTGAAAAAGATTATTGGATTCTTTTCCTCTGGTTGCAGATACCCTGCTAATATTACGCTCTTACGTGGAAACCATGAAAGCAGGCAATTAACTCAGGTATCCTTTTAATCTCTGTTGTTTTACACTTGGAAGAAAATGCAGGTGGATGCTTGGTCAATATCGTATCAGCAGGGTTGACCAACTTAAATTAAAATATCTGGGATAAGAGATGTACTTATTTTGCTATCTCCTCCCTTTCGATTCTTTTTTTCCTTTTTGTTTTCTGGATGATATTTTTCTTGGTTTTTTAATCAACTATTGTAGTTGCCTTCCCTCGCAGTTATTTTTCTATGGAAAAAGAAATGTATACTTATAGGGATCTCAATCCCATTTCTTGTTCTTACAGGACTCTAGTAATGATTGCATGATTATTTTTATGTAATTATGTCATTTATTTCTTAGGTATATGGTTTTTATGATGAGTGCCAGCGGAAGTACGGAAATGCCAATGCTTGGCGATACTGTACTGATGTTTTTGATTTTTTGACACTATCAGCAATTATAGATGGCACTGTAAGCCCCTAATCCTTCTTGTATCCACCTCTCTACATTATTCTTCGTTAAACATGTACTTTTGCTTTTGCATCCGGCTTTATGTTATGAGGTTTATCTTTCATATTTATCCTGCAGGTGCTTTGTGTCCATGGAGGTCTCTCTCCTGATGTCCGAACAATTGATCAGGTGTTCTTGTGATCTTCTGTTTACAATTCGACTGTAAAGTTGTTTAACTGCTGTAGTATAAATATGATGATCATTTAATAAATCTTGGCTTCATTTGTCTGCCTTTTTTTTCCCCCCATATTGCATTCTAGTTTTTCATTCTTGGTCATATTAACTGGGAGTTTTGTATAAGTTCTTTTAATGGAATTTTCAATTAGACTTCTGGCTGAGTTGAAAAAAGGACCCAATTGTTACTGGGTACAATCACTTAAAAATCAAGGCAGGAAGAAGGGAAGGAGGACGCAGCAAAAAACAGAGTGAGAGATAAGGAGCAATGTTTTCATTTGGTGTATTTGTGGCTTTTTCCTTAAAAAGAATTCAAGAATTATTTACTACCTCATCTTTTATGTGTTTAGTTCAAGAAAATACTTTTGGTTAAAAGCTTTGTGCATCCGTGATTGGCCAGGTATTGATCTTAGTATGTCATTATCTGGTTTTGAGGGGAAAAGGTCATGGTATATTTTGAGTCTTGGAAACCACTGACAAAAGCATGGATATATGGATGTTGATTGTTCATTTGTACTCTGTAGAAATACCTTTTTTTGTCACGTTTTTGGTGATTTTTTTAAGAATTAAATGAATCGAGTCTATGCTCCAAAAGTTCAAGGTTAGACATGTCCCTGCGCTTGCCATGTATTTGTTATTTGCTCTTCCGCATGGGGAAAAATTATGTATAGCAGATGCACATGGAGTTTGGTTTGGTTTCCTTAATACGGTTAATTGCCTGGTGCTTGTAGAAGAGATAGTTGGTAATGAATTAATGCACTGAGTTGGTTCTTAACATGCATCTATGATTTTCCATTCTGCACTTTTGTCTCTTTTTTCTCCTTTTTTTTTTGTTTTTATATTAAGGAAATGGTTGGTTTTAAGTGCTGTATATTTTACGTTTTGGCAGATTAGAGTAATTGAAAGGAATTGTGAAATCCCACATGAAGGGCCTTTCTGTGATTTGATGTGGAGTGATCCTGAAGATATTGAAACATGGGCGGTTAGTCCCAGAGGAGCAGGTTGGCTTTTTGGATCAAGGGTCACTTCTGAGGTAATCCTATCTTAACACAGCTTAATATGACAAAGTTGATTGATAGTTTCTTATACCCATTTTGTTTCTTCTGTTGCACTTGCAGTTCAATCACATTAACAATCTTGATCTGGTTTGTCGAGCACATCAACTTGTACAAGAGGGTTTGAAGTACATGTTTCAAGATAAAGGCTTAGTAACAGTAAGATTTAGAAGTTTTTGCAATTTCGCTGAGGTAAAAAAATTTTACAGAAAAAATGACTACTTTTTCCTTAACTTTTGTAGGTGTGGTCAGCACCAAATTATTGTTATCGTTGTGGGAATGTTGCCTCCATATTGAGCTTCAATGAAAATATGGTGAGCAAATTTCTCAGTTAATGATCGATCCAAAAAGGGTTTCTCTTATAATGGGAAGCCAGTAGTTGTTTACCTCGTTGATTTGTTGTCCACTATATTATTGCAGCTTAATTTACCATCTGTTTTTGTGTTTGTCAATTTGTTTCCGGAATATCAACATCTCCAATTGTAACTTAATCTGGTTGTCTAGGGAAAGAGAGGGAAAGCTTGGGTACTTTTGGGGAGGTGGGGTTGGATTTATCAATAACTTAAGAGATAACTGAACTTGCTTAGATGGTAATAGAATCTGCTTGGTAGAAATGAGCCATAGCGTGAAAACTTTGTTACTTGGAACAATAGTAGCCAGATTAACGTAGAAGCACCCTTAATACATGTAGCAATCATATCCATCTGAAAAGTGGGCAAGAGTCTTAGAGAATGGTGACAACAAAAAGGTGTTTAAAGAGAGAGATGCATATTCTTATTGGCCTTTTTCTTTTACTAAAATGCTTGTCAAGACCGATTGGTTTTTTATTGGTGGTAAATGGAACCTCTGGAATAAGCATGTAATGAATTATGTATATACTTGTATCAGTTGGTAGCAAAAGCTATCAAGTATCCCCCTTTGAATGCTACTCAAACCCTTTACTTGTCTTCTGAAGTCAAGTTTTTCACATGCATTGTTTTTATGTTATTTAGGAGAGAGAAGTGAAGTTTTTCACAGAAACAGAGGAGAACAATCAGATGAGAGGACCTAGAACAGGAGTACCCTATTTCTTATGATCATTAATTGTAAAATTTATGTATTGACTGGTTAATGAGAAAGAGCAGTCTTATTGAGGCCAGGTGACAAGTTTACAGGTGGGACCTTTGATTTGCTTGGATGGACATTCCCATCCACCAAAAAAAGGCTGCCTTTTGGATTTATAGCGTTCTGTATTACCTTACCACTGTGTTCTGTTCTTTGGTTAGTTATTTATTAGATAGCTTTAGTTCTTCTGCCATGGCCTTTGTCTCGCAAAACATAGAAAACTTATTCAGCTTCACTACTTTTTTTTTTTATTATCTAAAGCATATCAGCAACTGGTAGTTTTCATACCATTTTAAATTTTGCTTATTCGGATCAGCTTTGTGTGTTTCTGTTATTGGAGGCAAGATTAATAATAGGAACAATGATGGATCTTGGAGAAAAGTGTTCAATTAGGTTTTGATACTTTGCTCGACACAGAATACCTAACGATATCCAACAGTAGAATGCCCAGGAAAACGGAAAATAGGGAGAAAAGGTGTGCAAGTCAAGCCAACTCAAATGGAGTGGCATTGGTAGCTGAATGGTTAGTTAAGCAATCATTATCCATTCAGCCAGCGAATGCCACCTTAACATGCATCTCAAACTATCCAAGTTTCCCCAAGTTGTGAGAATGGGATCCTACACCTTTATAGCTTAAGCAGAGTTAATTTGTATGTTGGATGGAACTATCTATAGCAACAAAACTCAAAGAGGCAAAGTATCCTCCTGCAGAACATTGTCTAAACTAGGAGGAATAAGACAGTAAAATATACCTAACTAGGTTTAATGCGAAACTTTATTTTCTCTCTTGTAAGGCCACGTTCACTGCCCTGCCATGTGAAAACGAGGAGATGAAAACAGATAGGACAAATGGTAAAAGAGTCTCTGTTCACATAATGAAGCTAAGTGAGTAGATAATGGTGACAAATAAATATATAAACGTGGAAAAAAAATTCTAATCAACCTGGGTACATGATTGCTCTAAGGTAGGTGTAGGACAACGGGAAGAGTGTTATTCTTGAAGACGAGGACTTTTTCCCCGCATTGAAATGTTAAAATTGACAAGGGACTGATCCTCTGTCCCAAAAATAGTGTACCTATTCTGTCCCAATGCATCCCACCCATCATTTATGTGGGATGGTGGGTGGGATGTATTAGGATAGGATAGGTACAACATTTTTGGGACAGAAGATTTGAAGGGAAATCGACGACTCTATCTTTGAGAAAAATGGACTCTACATCAAGACATAATGAGTAGGTAGTGAAAGAATGTGATGTAATGAAAGAGAAGACCTGGTAATCAAGTTCAAATATGAAGACCTGGTAATCCATGATCTAAATGTTAGTCATCTTCTCCTTCCGGATTGTGTATCAAAGCCAGAAACTGAAAAAGAGAGCTGGGAAATTTTGTTAAAAGGACTTGGAATCTAATTCTGATGAGACCATTTATAGTGATCAAGATCAAGGGGGGATCCGAAACTGTTCCCTCAAGTTAAAAAAAAATTATACCCTGTAGATAGCTTTTACCTTGAATGCTTTAGATAGGGTTTTTACCGCATACCATTTCATATATATGATGTTTTCGGATTACATTTAAACACTAAAGGACTATCATTGTCTGCATCTATTAACCATATTTTATTGAAATGATGATCTAGAAATAAAAATAAACTACTATTCTTTAACAATGGTAGCTTCAGCCAGGGCCGGTCCTGACGTTTTATAGACCCTGGGCAAATAAAAAAAGGCTCCTATTTTTTACTTTTTTCTTTCTTTATGATAATCAAGAGTGAGCCCTTGTAAAGAATAAAAAAGGTAAAATAGGGACCTTTTTATTGCTCTTTATAAAGATCAAGATTTTATTGCTCTTTACCATATTTTTTACATGTTTAAGAAAATCACAGTTCAGTAATGGTTACTCCAGAATTGATTCCAACAAATTATGCGGCATGGAGAAGATCATTCTTGCTTGCTGTTTCTATTCGAAATAATCAAGGTTTTCTTGATGGATCTATTCCAAAAACAAGTACAGACAACATGTTGTATCATCTCAATCGAGAAAGTTGTGATTAATTATAGAATTTTAAAGATCTTACTAAGCTTTCAATTTTATCTTAAATCATCTCAATCGAAATTCAAATAAGAAAATTAACCCAATTTAAGAAGCATTGTTAAAATTATCCAAAATTACTCATTTATCTTCAATCTTCATTTTGTTATTAGCATCTCCATTTATATCATTTTGTCATGTACTTCATTGTTTCTCCAATTATGTTTCCGAAGAGGAACACGGGGATAAACATACTTATGTTTTAAGTGAGGTTTTAAAAATCAAACCGGACCGAACGGTCCGACCAAAAAAATTTGAACCGATCAGTGGTTCGGTTCGGTTTCACTTAGTAACCTCTCTGCAAAAACATCGACCATTTCAACCATTTTTCGGTCGGACTAAACGGTCCAGTCCGGTCCAATTCGATTTTTGTATGCATTAATAAATTTATTTAAAAAATGAAAAATACAATAAAAATCTATTCTCCGCCATTTCCTCTTGCTCCCTCCTTTAATCCTAATCCAACCTAAAGACAAGGTCACAGTGCCGCACGAAAAGCAATTGAAAGTTAGCCAACTATCATGCGCTAGTTGTTTACAGTGTTGTAAACTCTTGGAGGAAAGAGACTCCAGTGACAGTTCTGTAAGATACACTCATTTTTTAATACTTTTTAGGTTAAATCATAATGGAGCATATGGAACCATCCTCTACTCGTGGTAAGTCCGATCCAGCATGGAATTATTTTTCTTCTTCTCAAACATCTTATGGGAATATCCAATATAACAATATGTTTTGCGGTATAATATTTAAAGGGGGAGGAATTTTTAGAATGAAAGAACATCTTGCTAGTATTAAGGATAATATTGCTTCTTGCAAAAAAGTACCACTTGATGTACGTGATATGATTGGAAAATATTTGTAGCAACAAGTAAAAAAGAAGAAGGAAAATAAAGAGGCTCGTGTTATATCTTTTGAAGATGATGAAACACCACAAGTATTAGATAAAGGAAAAAGAAAAGCTATTATTGACATAAATTCTTATTTTTCTCCAAGAACTACTCCTGATTCTCAACCTAGTCTAAAAAGTTTTATGGTTGATAAGGATGTTGTTTTACGATGTAAAAGAGCATGGGCTAGATGGTTCTATCATTCATGTATTCCTTTAAATGCTTTAAATTCACCATATTTTCAAGAAGCAATTGATGCTACAACAGCAATAGGTCCAGGATTTAAGGTATCATCTTATTATGAGTTGCGTGTGCCTTTACTTCAAGATTTAAAAAGGGAATGTCAGTTAATTGTGGATACATATAAATCTAGTTGGGAATCAACAAGATGCACTATTATGACAGATGGGTGGACTGATCAAAGACAAAGAACCTTGATTAATTTCTTAGTTTATTGTAATATTGGAATAACTTTTATCAAGTCTGTTGATGCTTCTGACATGGTAAAAGTGCTAATGCTTTATCTGAATTATTCTATGAAATTGTCGAGTGGGTTGGACCAAAGAATGTTGTGCATTTTGTTATAGATAATGCAGCTAATTATGTATCAGCTGGGTACTTATTACAATCAAAGTATGGGCATATTTATTGGTCTCCATGCACTGCTCATTGTATAAATCTTATTTTGAAAGACATTGGTGGTATGGGCCATATTTCTAGTATTGCTTTACGCGCATCTAAGATCACAATTTTTGTGTATAATCATATGACATTTTTGTCTTGGTTAAGAAAACAAGAAGATTGGGTTAAGAAATTGTACAAGCCTTATATAGATAATATTGATCGACGATGGGATAAGCATCTTACTCAAAGGATCCACTTAGTAGCTTATTTTCTCTATCCTTATTGCTTATATAATGGAGAAGAATGTACAATTAACATTATGGGCGGTTTGTTTGATGTGATTGAATGCAAAGGACTTTTCTCTATTGAAGAGCAATCACAATCGATAAATGAAATTAAATTATATCGTGAAGGTTTAGAGAGTTTTGCTAAATCATCAGTAAAGAGAGAATTTATGTTGAAAAAAATACAGTCAGGTAAGTTTTATACTTTTAATTTCATTATTTACTTATTAAAAATATATATTTTTATCATAACTATTAATTTAAAATACAGATGACTGGTGGAGATTTTTTGGTGACAGTGCTCTAATATTGAGAAAACTCGCTATTAGGTTACTCAGTCAAACAACTTCTGCATCAGGTTGTGAACGTATTTGGAGTGTTTTTGAACGTATTCATACAAAGAAATGAAATCAATTGGAATATCAAAGACTTAATGATCTTGTTTACATTACTTAAAATCTAAGAATGAAGAACATGTATTTTACTATTTTATAGTTTTGTTTTTATTTCATTAATTTTATTTTTATTATTGATTTTATAATTTCTCTATTATGTATTCAAATCGTTTAGTAAGAAGAGAACATATGATTCAGTTGATATTGATTGTATTGAACATACTGATTTTTGGATCGAAGAAGAAGAACCATCGCCTGATCTTGATTATAATGAA
>JAOSBP010000204.1:6272948-6299303 GCA_027563825.1 Erythroxylum mucronatum
TTGACCCGGTACTGTTGACGACTGTTGACCGACACTATTCACAGTTACTGTTCATCGTCTCCTACCTTACGAAAATTTCACTGTTCACATCATTTTTTTTCTCTTTAATCACTTCTAAAACGTCGTTTAAGCTTGTTTAAACCTTAAAACTTCAAATAACTCAAACATAACATTATATCTATCTCATCTGTTAAACCAAAACATAACCTTGCCCACCAATTCAAACTATAATTTTAATCAAATTTATGCATCAATAATCATAATAATTGTACCATAATTCCCATTACATGCTTCTAATAACCATGATTTATTAAAACACAATCAAAGCATAATTAAACACTTAACTTAAAACCTTACCTACTTAAAGCTTCCAACCTTCAATCCCTTTACTATTCTACCTCAACACCTTCTCCACTCTCTTCTAACACCATGCATATGTAATTCCATCAAGGAAAGAAGGAGTTGGTTGCATGAAGAAGAGCTTAAGGTTGAAGGAAGGTTCCACTTTGATGAGAAAGAAGGGAAATTCGATGGTGAGAGTAAAATGGAGAGAGCTTTCGGTTGATGGAGCCATTCAAGCAAACACATTCATTTATCCTTCTTTTATGAAGGCATAACCGAGAGGAAACAAGTAGCAAACCAAGAAAACAATAATGAAGCTTTAAAAGAAGTGGAATGGTGGCAAAAGAGGATTGGTTCAATGGAAAAGAAAAGTCAAAGAAAACAACTAATATACTTTAATCAAAGACCAAGCAAAATATCACTCCAATTTCGGTTCCCACTAGGTTTAAGGGCCCACTTTTGGGTCCCACCAAAATATGCAATAGTTTACTACCAAATAACAGTAGAAAATCAACCGGTTCGCCACTTGGCGATTTTTTTTCGGTCCGAAAATTTTCTCCGAAAAATTCCAGAAAAATTCATGAAAATCCCTTAAAATATAAAACATTCAATGGCTCACTCAGAATAATTTTTCAAACCCAATAACCACGTTAATCACAATAAAATTACATTAGGCACGAAAACCGAGAATGTCATGTATGCATGCCAAAATATTTATGCCAATATGCACATAGCAAGTATAAACGTACTAAATATCCGTAATCATCTAACCCCTAATTTGGGGCGTTACATTACCTGTGGACATAGGTCACATAATTAGCTGAACTATATAACTACTTTTGTTTATACATCATTTATTTTCTTCCTATATTGCTTCTATTTGTCCGACAATTGTTATCAAAACAATTGGTATCTCAATAATTAGTACTAAAGTATAGATTTTGCTATCAAGATTTTTCTTCACAAGTTTGATATTAAGAAATTCAATAGATCAAATGATTTCACTGTTTGAAAGGCGAGGATGCAGTTCTTATTTAACGGGGATATGCGGTATCGTTGGAAGAAGAAAAAAACTATAAGAAAATTTAGGGGCATTAGAGAACGAAGACATTTTATCAAAAGTGCGCAACACAATACTATTGAATTTGGGTTATGACATCCTGTGAGTATTGGTTGACGAAATGATCTTTTCTTCTTTATAGAAGCAACTTGAGTGTAAGTTTCAAAAGAAATCACTTACGAATCATTTATATCAAAGGCAACATTTGTATACATTAAGGATGACAAAAAGTATATAGGCAAAAAATCACATTGATAATTTTGATCAGATCTTCTTAGATTTATAAGTTGTTAAAGATAAAATTAAGGATGAGGATCAAGTCATAATCTTTGTTTTCCTTTCTTAATTCATATGAAAATTTTGTTGATCCCATGTTGTATAGTAGAGAGATTATTTATTTTAATGATATGAAGGATGCTCTATAGTAGTTTAAAGAATTGGAAAAGAAATGATCTCTGACATATATTAAGGTGGATGAGATGTGGGTCTGATTGTTAATAACGGACGAAATAAGGACAATGACATTAGAAATAGGAAGTCACAATCCAAATTAAAGGTTAAAGTTGTTAGATGCTTTAATTGTAAAGAAAAAAAGAACTTTAAAAAGGATTGTCCGTAGCGAAAGAATGGGAATAAGAAAAAACATATGAAAAGGTAAGTATTGTTATATCCCAAAAGAGTTATAAAGAAGAGAATAGAAGAGGCAGTGATGTCAAATCTAAAAGTAATTTTGATTTTGTAAATTGGTAAGTGATAGACGTTGGTGCTTCTTATCATATGACTTTCAATAAGGATTAGTTATGTTTTTTTAAAGAATGAAATGATAGTGTCAAATTGGATGATGATGAAGAGCATGTTGTGGTTTAGTGTAAATTAAAATAAATGATACAATTGTTAGAACATTGGATGTCTGGTATGTTTAAGAGTTTCAAAAGAATTTGATTTTCATAGGTACTTTTGATAATTAAGGTATAAGTTTTTTAGTGATGATGGGCAGTTAAAGTGGTAAAAGATATGCTGACCATTTTAAGAAATTTATATTTTAATAGAAAAGACAGTAATGAGATTGGTGGTTATTTGTTAATCTTCAAGACTAAAGGATGATAATATAGCGATATGGTAGATATAAGTGTCATCTTAGTCAGAAAGAGATGACAGAACTTTATAAGGGGAGCTTATTAAAGGATAATAAACACAAGAAGATAAACTTTGTAAGTTTCATGCACTCTTATAGATATAGTGTTTAGGGAGTGACATATGTTGAGACAAATATATGGAAAGAATGTCTCAAGGTCAACAGTGAGCACTACTAGTAAAGATAGCAATGCATCGGGTTTAGCTTGGGCCCATCCAAGCTAAAGCCCAACCTAAAATTCTGTATTTGAGTCAGATTTAGACTAAAAAAAATTGTATTTAAGCCCAAGCCCTGACACCTGATCAGGCTTGATTAAACTTATTTTTAATTTTTAAAAATTAAAAATGAAACCATTTTAAGTAAAAAAATTAGGCTTTGGATTAGACCGAGAAAAAATAAAAATGAAACCATTTTAAGTAAAAATTTTAGGCTTCGGATTATACGGAGAAGTTCGGTCAACTCAAGCTGAACCAAAATAGAAACCCCTACCAACTCAAATCGAGTCGAGCTAGGTTGGACCTTTTTTACCATCACTAACTATTGGTTCAAAAATGGCATAAGCGATAGTAAAACAACCTAGAACAACTGTTAAGGGAGTTGAAAATAATAATTCAAGAGATAATACAATATTTGGGAGAAAGTTTTAGTACGCTCTAACCAAAGATAAAGCAAAGTGGATCATCAAGTGGCTAAAGAGATATCATTAGAGAGACTTTTTTCTTGTATAATCTTACCATCAATGATAAGCATGCAACTATCTTTTAAGGGACTAGGCAAAGTTAGGAGAAAGATAGATGGATGTGGGCTATGCTAACATATATAGGGTTTCACAAAATTGTGATATTGATTACAACTAGTCAGGTTTTATTAAAAAGGGTTCACACTTGGAAAGATGCATCTAACATGTTGATGAAGTTGTTGCTCATAAAAAAGTTTAACCATAACTTGGATTTAGTGAATTTTATATAGATTAAAGCTTTTAGGGCAGTTATGACAAGGAGTCATTCTTAGTTAGACGTTGGAGAATTCAAGTCAAGGTAAAGAATTATGATATATGTCATAAATTCTTGGCAAATAGTAAAATTTTAGAAACTAACGGGTGTGTTAAGGGCCACAAATAGGATTTTGTCATATGCCGGTTAACAGGAAAGTCTTCATAATTTTCCTTGCCTCTCTCCTTCTTCAAGGAGCCTATTTTGAAAGTTTTTAATGGTGATTTATAAGATATCACCAACTCTCATCTATACATTTCTTGACTGAAAATGTAGAATATTTCTATTGAATATGACCTTTCTCTTTAAATAGACAAGGATCCCGACTATATAAGGAAAAAAAATTCTTATATAAGAGTAAGAATACTTATTTAGGAAAATTACCAAGCAAATAATCATTTTTAAATAACAATTAATAATGTTACTTCCTAAATAATAAAAAAAACTTTAAACAAAAATCCTAAAGTTTAGTTAAGAAACATGAATGCTAAAATGATTTGACTATGGCTCCCTCCCTCAAGCATGAATTAAGGATAGGATTTTCGAAACTCTGTCAAAGGAACCCATTTTGCTTCATTCAATGGTAAGCTAGCCCATTCGAATAAAACTTCAACATCACTTCAATTAACTCTGGAAAGAATAATGGAATGAGGTCTGGGAATAATTTTGCCATCCTTAAAAGGTGGCAAGGAAGGAACACTAGTACGAGGAGCATAGTTAAACTCCTTAAGTAATTAAATACGGGAAGCATCAAGAATCTTACTATGCTTTCAAAGTTCTAACTTATAGGCAACCTCAACAATCCAATGTAAAACCTTGATTGAGCTATATAATATAGGAGATAGCTTATAAATAACCCCTTTGCCCAAATATTGTTGTCGATAATGCTATATTTCAACCAAACAAACTACTAGGCTTATTTCTTTTGGAGTTGAGCCTGCTATAAACCAAGATGTATTTCAAACAAAAGAGCATCTCTCTCTTACAAAGAATGATCAATATCCTCTAAATAGGTAAAACTAGGTTTTTAGGAGAACAAACAAGGAGGATTATGACCATAAATAACCTGGAAGGCCATCACCCCTAAAGAAAAATGATAGACAGTGTTGTAACAATATTCAACCTAAGGAAGCTAATTAACCCATTTTCTTGGTTCATTACCAACAAAGAAATGAAGATAGATCTTGATTGTACTTTACCACCTTAATTTGACCATCTAATTGTAGATAATAAATAGAGGAAAAGCTCATGTGGTACCACTTAATCAAAACCAAAAGGTACTAGTAAAAATTAGGTCCCTATCACTAATAATAGTTCTGGTAATCCCTGGCAAATAAACAAATTGAGTGAAGAAGAAATGGGTAAAATAAGTATTGTTTTATGAATGAGAAAGATAGATGAAATGAGTATATTTATATAATTGATACATCACTACATAAAGGAATGATTTTTTTCTAACTTGGGGTAGCACATCTGTAAAATCCATAAAAATATCACCCCATATCTGTGTTAGAATCAAAAGGAACCATAAGAGACCAGTCGGATGTACATTGTCCCATTTGTTTTGTTGATAAAAATAGTAGTTTTGGATAAATTCCCTAATAAAGGCTTTCATCCTTACTAATGGAAATTAGTTTAGATGTGGTAGAGTGTCTTCTGAATACTTTATGTGTGGAGTTGTGAATACTAGATATGACAGAGGGAATAAAAACGTAATCAACTAAAAGATATATCCAACCCTTATGCCTCACTAACCCATTTGTGAAATCCTAATTTAAGTCTAATGTTCTTAAGTTAATTTTCTGAATAAGTTCCTCTAAATCTACTGATTATGTCACCTCTTGCTTATAAGGTGAATCATGTACATGAAATACCACAAAAGAGTATAGTGTCCTCTTTTTCCCTAGACAAAGCATCTACTACACGATTTAGAGATCTAGCCGTGTAATCCACTAAAAAATCAAACTCCAATGGTTTACTAACCCAATGTTGTTGGGGAGAAGTGATAAACTACTATTCCAACATGTATTTTAGGCTATAGTGATCAATTTTGATAACAAATGATATTTCCTATAAGTATAGTCTCTAGTGTTGGATTGCTTTGACTATTCTAATCATTTTTCATCCATAGGCTGGCAATTTCAAATGTTGATCAGTTAATTTTTAGTTAAAGAAAGCAATCAAGTGTCCTTGTTATTATAGAATGGTGTCAATCCCCATTCCAGATGCATCATGTTCAACTATAAACTCAAGATTTAAGTTTGATAATTGTAATACTGAAGTAACAGAGAGCGCATTATCTAAGTTATCAAAAGGCATTTTAGTTGCATTGTCCCAATTAAAGGCATTCTTCCTTAGTAGGTTGGTTAATGGAGTAGCCATCACAGGATAATTATGTACAAAATTTTTGTAATACCCTGTCAAGCTAAGGAAGCCACATAAATCCTTGGTAGATTTTGGCATGGGTCATTCTTTGATTACTTAAATTTTGAATTTTCTATTGATATTCCCTTATCGTTAATGACATGGCCCAAATATATGAACTGATTCCTGTAAAAAAAAGTGCTTAGACTATTTAAGGAAGAGCTTATACTAGTATAGTAACTCAAAGACAGTCTTTAAATGATGCACATGTTCTACCCAAGTTTAACTATAATCCAAATTTTCATTAAATAATAATAAAATGAATTTACATTGATGGGATTGAGCTACCTCATTCATTAAAGGCTGAAATATGAAAGCGCATTTATGAGACCAAATGGTATGATTAAAAACTTAAAT
Organism: Erythroxylum mucronatum; assembly: GCA_027563825.1. Classification (NCBI taxonomy): domain Eukaryota; kingdom Viridiplantae; phylum Streptophyta; class Magnoliopsida; order Malpighiales; family Erythroxylaceae; genus Erythroxylum; species Erythroxylum mucronatum. The sequence continues at coordinate 6,279,259 of JAOSBP010000204.1, forward strand.
TGGTCAGTGTGAGTTTAGAAGGCAGCCTTCTTAATTTCTTCAAAAGTCATTATAAATTGAAAGTATCCTAACCTCATATATAATTTTTTGAAATCTTGTGAACTGTGAAGTTCATCCAATAAATTGTCCATAATTGAGATAAGAAAATTATCTTTAACAGTCTAGTTATTAATCCCTATGGTCTACACAAAATCTCTAGGTTCCATCATAATTTTACACTAACAGAATTAGGGAAGAAAAAGTGGAACAACTAGGTAGAATGATCATTTGTTCCAACATTTCAGCATATTGTCTTTTGGTCTTAACTTTTTATATGTTTAGGTAGCGATATGGCCTTACTTCAACTAGTTTGAATCCCATCATCAAAACGATTATATGGCCATAAATTCCAGAGGGAGGAAGTCCTTTATGTTTTTAGAATACAAATGAAAAATCAACTAAGAGCCTTTCCATAATTACTATGTGTGTTATTTCATCTTGTAGTATATGAACCTATAGGTATTTCACTGTCACTAATATTCCTTGCTAAGTAACTTGATTCTCATTTAAGTGGAAGGTCATCATTAGAGAGTTGAAGTCTTATATGATTGGATTGAAAGTCCTAATACATTTTATCCCAAGAACCACTTCAAATCCATCAAATGATAGCATAATCAAACCAACGAAGAAAGATTTAAAGTTGACCTATATTTGGACTACACTATAGATAGATGGGTTGTGTACTTTTTACATTAACTACAAATACTTGTTATCCCAATTTGATTGTTGTTTACAATTTCAATTTGAGAGTAGCTTAGTTGATTACAAAATTATATATGCTTCTAAAGTCAACAAGGATCAATATTGGTTTCCCAGTTACCAATTCTTGTAATTGCATAGTTCGAGAGATATTTGTTCTTATAATTGCATAGAGAGAAATATTGGATTCTACTTAAGTAGGTTCAACTTTGTCACCCTCTAGTTCATCTACTAAGATTATCATAATTTAAGTATTATCCCTTTACTCTTTGTTCAGACATCTCAACCTAGGTAAGTGCCTTGTAAGAGGTGTAGTAACATTCCTTCCCTACAATGGATGTCATATTTGAATTAATGCCTATTTATGTCTTTGTTCTTAGCTGGTTGCTGAATATAAAGTAGTTCCAAGTGATTTCTGAGCTGCCTATATTGTTTGAGATGGCCTTATAATGATACTTCAACAATTGAAATGTATTTCTCTTTCAAATACTCGAGCTAAATTCATAATAATAACTAAATTAGGTGGATTTTGCATCTCTACATCCACCCTCAAAGTTTCCACTAAGCTTGTTGTGAATATGTCATTAACCTGTTAGTTAGTATATACCAAAGTTATTCTTACAATAAGGGTTTGAAATTGGTGTTGATACTCTTCCATGGTTCTAGTTTATTTAAGGTTGATTAGTTCTCCTCATGGAATGATTGTTAGTAGGGGTTCAAAGCTAAGAAGGCAATAGGATTTGAATTAGGCCTAATTAATCCCAAGTTCCTCTTATTCCAATATATACTACTAGAGTTATGCCTTTATTGTCAAATGGAATGCGGTTAATCCTACTTTGTCCATTTCTTATATTTGTTGTTAAATGAAAAACGGTTCACATTTGCTTATCCATTACAAAGGATCCCAACCTTCATTATAGGAAGGGAATTCCAACCAATTGTATTTGGGGATGATTGCAATGACCTAGTGCTCGCCAAATGATATCATTAATGCTAGTTGGTAGCTGCCTGTGGCTGTAGTCCATTTTTATCTCTTCTTCCTGCCAACAAACTGTAGCTCCATCAAACGCCTAAATTCTTGGATGTGATCCTTAATCTCGCACACACCTCCTTGCTTTTATTCTTAAGCTTATACTCTAGATCATGAACCTCATCAAGTATTCCAAGTCACCAATGATGTCTCGCTTTGATACCAAATTGTTAATGTCCTGCAAATAGGATCTAGTTATAGATCAATTAGTAGGAAAACCTTTATAATTTCCTTTGCTTCTCTCGTTCTTTGAGGAACCTATTCTAAAAGCTTTTAATGATGATTTGTAAAAGATAACCAACTCTCTTTGACAGACTGAAAAATCAAGGATTTCTATTGAATATGATCCTCCCCTTTAAATAGATAAGAATCCCAACTACAAAAGGTAAAAAAAAATCCTTATTTAATAAAACTACCAAGAAAGCTGTCATTTTTAAGTAAGAAATAATAATATTACTTCCTAAATAATAGAAAAACATTAAATAGAAATCCTAAAGTTTAGCTAAGAAACAAGAATGTTTCAATTGTTTGATTGTGGCTCCTTATACTATTATTATTTACATCTTCCTAATAAAAGCATCCAAAATAGGATAAGGATATAAGATCAATGTCAAACTTGTATTAGTCAGAGAGATTTCTAAGTTAGATGCAAACCAACACCGATGTCAAGTGTAAAACAAGCACTGAACTCGTGACATAATTTTTTAGGACGCTTGATAATAAGTTTTAGCGTCATCAAACATATGTGAAAATTGAGTTTTGATAACTTTAGACTTATGTGAAAATAAAGTTTCACTCTACTTAATCTTCTTATTTGTAATCCTAAGCTATAAATACCTTGATAAGGGCTTTTGTAAGATAGAATCTTTGGAAGATTGAGAAGGTTATTATTGTCTATTCTCTTTATATCATCCTTTTTATAGTAATAAAAGAACTATATTTTCTTATTAGTAAACATAAGCAATATAGAAAGAAAATAAATAAAAATATAAATTTTTTATAATAAATATATATTCCCAGTATTATTTCCAAAAAAATACATAAAAGAAAAGTGAGATTGAACATGGCAATTGATTGATATAACTTACGTCATTTTTTTTTTAGGCAGATATAACTCACGTCATTTGACCGTACGATCCACTCTCATAGTTCCTTGTCCCAAAAGGTTGAATAAGCTACTCCAGTTGCCTCCACACCCGTACTCTCATGGTTTCGCTTAGACCATTATCTGATAAGGTCCAATTGGCACTTTAAAATAAGAATTTTAGGGCAACAATAGCCAACAATTATACATGTTCAGCTTTTTCTTTTAAAATTCATAAATTTCTTTAATAAATAATTATCGACTATTTATAAAATAATATACAAAATTTTCAAATATAATATTAGACGAAATTATTTTAAGGTACTTTCACTCAACTAATTATTCTTTTCAAAGTTTTTAGATAATTTAAAATTATTTTAGATTTAAAAACTTTTAAAAAATTAATATGTAATATTATTTGTCACATAAATGTTAACTTATCAAAGGATCATTAATTATAAAATTAAAAATAGGAATTTTATAATAAATTAAAATTTTATGTATTTTATTGTTATTTTTAATTATCAAGATCAAACAAAATTTATGATTTTAAAAATAATTTACTCTTGATTTTATTATTATTTTACTTTAATTTACGTGTCTAAGAATTTATCTTTATCAAAATCTTTGCCTCACTTTGTCCTTAACTTAAAATTAAAACTTTATCATTTTGTAACCGAATCTTAGAGGATCATTTGAAAGAAAAATAACTTCTGCTTGGAAATTTTAAGTTAAGATAAACTTAGTAATGATTTACCAAATAATCAAAGAGCTTTAAATTAAGTAAGAGTAGGACTGAGTACTTAGAGTGTAATTTTTCGAATCGTTGTATCCAATGAGGAAATCAAAATTAGAACAGAAGTTATACCACAAAAAAATTATTTTAAGTATCTTAGATCCATCATTCAAAGCAGTGGCAAGATAAAGGACAACATAGTATACTGTATTCAATAAGAATGACTTAAATGGAAGGGCGTCTCAAAAGTTTTATGTAACAAGAAAATACTACTCAAGCTAAAAGGTAAAATTTACTTTGTAACAATTAGGTCAACCATGCTCTATGGGGCGAAATGTTGGTCCGTTAACTAGGTGCATATCATAAATTAATAGTGGCAGAGATAAGAATGCTCCATTGGATGTACAATCTTACAAGAAAAGATAAAGTGAAGAATGTAGTAGCAACGACAAGTCGGAAATGGTTAACATTGATAGTAAATTAAAGGAGACACGACTTAGGTGGTTCAAATATATTAAGAGGAAATATCTTAACACTCTAATAAAAAGATACGAGAGAATTGTACTTATGGGCTGTAAGAGAAGTAAAGAAAGAGCCCAAGAAGAATTAGAAGAGGTTACCAAGAACGGTATAATCATTCTAAAGCTTAACAAGGACTTAGTCTTCAATAAGAAATTTTGACGAACTAAAATATGGATATAAGATCTTATATAGAAAGTTCGTTCTCTTTTCATATGCCTTTGAAACCTTTTGCTTTCGATTCTTGTGACTTTTATTAACGTTAATACTTTTTTCACACTTACTTATTTCGTTATTTTATTTCTTATTTCTTATTTTCTTTTTCTTTCATTTTTCAATTACTTGTTTGTTAATTTACTTGTTTATTTTCTTTCTCGTCTTATTTTATTTTATTTTTTATTTATCTATTCATTTTTTTATCTTTTATATTTATATTTATATTTATACTTAAACTTATTTTTATTTTTATTTTTATTTGTGAATTTATTTGTTTATATATTTTTAACCATTTTCAAAAACTTTTTTTAGTGAATCTATCAAAAATAATCTCTCTCCTAATTAAGGGTCAGATTGCGTACTTCTGAACCTCCTTAAACCAGATTTTTATTGGGTTAATTTTTTGAGAATTATTGTCCAAATTTTCATTTAAATCAATTTTTTTAGAAAAATAAGTTAGATTATTAAAACAAGATACCTTTTTTTTTTGCATGGAACCAAACGAATAAAATCATTTTTAATAGAGTTTTATTTAAATAAAAGCAATGCAAGTAGAAAATTTTAAAAAGTAGATAACAGTACTAACCTAATTATGATAAAAAAATTCATTAATAGTATTTTTTTCTAAAATGTAATCATTTTGTCAAAGTTTAAACTCTTGTTATAAATTCTTAATCTGTGCACGTAGGCTCCTTCTTTTAGTCTAAATTATGCTTAGGTTGATTTGTTTATATTTGAACTAATTTGGTATGATGATTGATTTTTTAAAGAGTAAAATATATATGTAAAAACCATTTTCTATCGTAAAAGGGTAAAAAGGGTACAAAATTTTCATGTAATTTTATTTATTTTAAAATATTCTTATGATTTTAAAATATTAGATTTATATGAAATTATGTTAATAAAATTCATTATCAATAATTAGTGAATGTCTTTTCAAAAAAAAAATAATTAGTGAATGTAGACGTGTATGCTTATCACATGTATTTAAAGTCTGGTTCTGTTTCCTTAGAATACACGTGTATGTTTACCATGTATATTGGTGGGAAACTGAAATAGGAGTATATTTATGGATTGAGTCCTAGTCCCGACTGAGTAATCGTTGCATTTTTTGGCATGTCTCGCGCATTAAACCTTGCATGGTGATTGATTGATTGTTAAGGACCATTATCTAACAAGTTGGAGACAGCGAACAATATGACAAATCGGCGTCACTTTATTTTTATTTGTTGGTTACAACTAAGAAAAAATTAAAAGAACCTCATTAAAAAAAATACTAGAGGCATTAGTTCATATAATTAAAGAGAAGGCTTTAGAAATATTATCCCAAATTTGAAAATTTGAAGAAATGTCATTACCTAATTTAGTCAGATAATCTGCTGCAAAATTATCTTCATGAAGCACATGCTTAATATGAATATCCACAACCAAAACAGATAGGGGATGTGAAGAAATAACACCACAAGTCACTATCCGCACCGCCTCCATGCTATCAGATTCTACCACGACCTGCCGAAAACTGTGATCCCACACAAAAATCAAACCATCCCGAATAGACCATAACTCCCCCACCAAGATAGTTGAAATACTAAATTGAACGAATACCCTCTTAGCCAACGACCAAATAAATCACGCAACAACCCTCCACCACTAGTCAGCCCAGGATTAACAATAGAACTGTCGTCACAATTCAACTTCACCCAACCAGATGGCGACGTAGTCCAACCAATCCAACGCCTTACATCTTGACTCTTCGGTTTTGAATCAGAAAACAATGACACATCCATTACAACTTTAAAGACACAACCATTCAAATTTGCTAAGGAACCAATAAGTTCTGAGCCTTCCACAACCACCAAATGTCTGCCATAAATCAATGTGCCTAGGCAAAACCAAAATGACCCACAGTACGAGCACGCAGATTCAAAGCTAGCTAATCAACCAAATCTTTCGCAATAAAAAAATCATCAGGAACATCCCACTGTTGCCACCATGCAACCACACGATTACAATCACGCAGCAAATGTAAATGAGACTCAGTATATAAAACAAATTAGAAGTAGCCAAACCCCTTGAGAACCTCAAAGAATTCGTTGAAAGCCATGAGTGCTTAAGTAACCACAAGAAATGTTGCAATTTCGGTAGACCAACCACCTTCCACAACCAAGAAAAAATAGACAAAATAGGAACATTAGACACCTCTTCCGATAGAAGTGTTTTAAAAGCTGCTCGAACCAAATATGCACCATTCGAAAAAAACTCCAAGACATATTATCCTGCACAGAAGTAAACAAAGGCAAAGGAATTGTCTGAATAACCTCCCTGAGATGATCCGGAATTACAGAACGTAAGCTTGAAAAATCCCAAGAACCATCATTAATTATATGTGCTACTCGAAAATGTTCTTCCCTTACTGTCAAGCTATCCATATGATCTGCCAAAGGACTCCCGAGCACCAATTATCAAACCAAAGACTAATCTGAGAACCATCCCCAACCTTCCAAACTGGAAGAGGAAACAACAAATCAAACCAGAAGGGAATAGACCCACCATTACAATATTTACAACGTAACACCTCCACCTACAAAGCAGAATCATTCAAAAATAACTTCCATCTCAACTTACCCAACAAAACAACATTCATCAATCTAGAACTTTTTAAAGCAAGACCACCATAACTCTTTGGCCGAATAAGCCAATTCCAACCAACCAAAAGCAGCTTACGCCTATCCTGCGAGGAACCCCAATAAAAATCACGAGCCAAACGATCTAAATTATCACAGATAGAGGAAGGTAGCCAAACTGTTTGCATTGTGTAAATTGGTAGCGAAGAAATAGAAGACTTAATAAGCACTTCCTTCCCAGCGGGACTCAGAAATTTAGAACACTAATTAGCTAGCCTAGTCTCCACCAAACTCACAAAATGCCTATAATGAGCAACTGAAGAACGACCGTGCAACAATGGAACACCCAAATACCTGCCTAAGTCAGAAGTAACTGCTACTCTCAGCAACTGTTGTAACCGGGACTTCATAACCCGAGAAACAGAATTTGAAAAATAAATTCTTGACTTAGAAAGATTAGCCCTCTGCCCACTCGCCATACAGAACACATCCAACACCTTATGGACCACCTTAACCTGCTTAGCTGAAGCCTTACCAAAAACTAGCAAGTCATCAGCAAAAAATAAATGACTAATGCCTGACCCACCTTTAGATGCCCTAATCGGCATCCATTTTTTACTCATCAGTGCTCTCTGAATAAGCATGGTCAAACTTTCCATACAAAGAACAAATAAAAAGGGGGAGATTGGATCTCCTTGGCGAAGCCCTTGAGTCACAGAGAAAGATGCAGAAGGGTTGTTGTTCCATAGAATAGCCAATAAAGATTGAGAAAGAGCACTTAAAATCAGATTAACCCACTGAGAAGGAAAACCAAAGACCTGCAACTCAAATCACAGATAGTCCCAATTGACCTTATCATAGGCATTCTCCAAATCAACTTTCAAAGCAAAATGACCCACTTTACTTTTAGACCTCCTAAAAGAATGCAGCAGTTCCTGAGTAATAATAATATTATCAGCAGTGGTACGACCAAGAATAAAACTACTCTGGAACAGGCCAATCAAACCGTCAATAAAAGGTTTCATTCATAACTACTTTATACAACACATTACAAAGTGTAATAGGCCGAAATTGAGAAATCGATTCTGGAGCATGAACCTTAGGAATAAGCACAAGAAAACCCTTAGTAACCTGAGCATCCATCACACCAGAATTAAAAGTCTGCGACACAAACTGGAAAACCTCTTCACCAACCACATCTCAATACTTCTTAAAAAATATAGGTTGAAAACCATTCGGCCCAGGGGCCTTATAAGAGCCCATACTCGAAACAACCAGCCAAACTTCTTCCGGAGTAACAGGTTTCAACATATCTTCAACTGTTGTCTTAGATAACCGAGGAAAATTCAAACCTGCAAAACCCACAATATTAAAAACCCCATCATTCGAGAACAACTTCTCATAGAACCCCACTGCCATATCTTTCAATAAAGCTAGATCAGACACCCACTCCCCAGCATCATTCTTCAAACATTCAATTTTATTCTGTCTCCGACGAACCCTAATAATCGCATGATAATACTTAGTACATCGATCACCATCCTTGATCCAGGCAGCACGAGACTTCTGAAACTAAATTGTCTCTTCCTGTTTTAAACTCAAATCATATTGGCATAACAAATCTTTTCCAAGCAACAAGAGAGAAGAAGAAGGAAGATTCTGAATAGCCAACTGAACACCCTTTATTTGCTTTAGTAAAACCCCCTTTTTTCTGAAAAATATTACCGAAAATCTCCTTATTCCAACGTGTAACTTATTCCTGAACTAACAAATGAGCACCAGAAATATAATCATGAGGCTCAAACCATGCCGATGAATCAACTTACTTAAAATCCTCTCGTAAAGTCCAAGTAGCCTCAAATCGGAACGGCCTCTCCAAAGAAAAGGAAGAGAAACCTCTCAAAGACAATAAAAGAGGAAAATGATCAGAAACAAGCCGAGACAAAGACATAACTGAAGCTTCAGGAAATCTCAGCCGCCAACCAGCATTACACAAAGCCCGATCTAAACATTCTTGTATAACACTAATTCTAGCAATTGAGCATGCCCAAGTAAACTGACAACCCACATAACCCAAATCCAAAAGGGAACAATAATTCCAATGCCGTAAAAACCTACTACAATTAGCAACAGATGGTAAATCACCCCCTTTTTCTCATGGACATATGCAATGTCATTAAAATCACCAAATAACAACCAAGGCTCATCTACATAATCTGTAATATCATACATCTGAGACCAAAAAAAATCTTGCCTGCTACGAATAGGACTAGCATACACCGCAGTGAGAAACCAACTACTACTCCCCCTAACAACAACTGAATAATGAATAAACTGAGTATCCATACGTAGCAAACATATATCACAAACATTCTTATTCCAAAAAAACTAAACACCACCAGCAAAACCAACAAAATGAGAAAGGAAGAAGTCAGAAAAACGTACCTTCTTTGCCACTCTAGTCGCTTTGTCATCCAAAATTTGAGGCTCCACAATAATCAAAATGTTTGGACAAGAAGACGACATAATTCTTTTACATGGGTCAAAAAACCTCTATTCGCAGGTCCACCACAATTCCACTAAATTATTTTTAAATCCATTAAAAATAGATTAAAAGAAAGAGCCAGAAACTTACAACTTTCTAGGTAGGCTTGGACTCCGACAGCGGCCACCATCATCTCCATTATCATCTGAAATATCATCATCGGTCTCTGACGAAACCACATCATTCACCGCACAATCAACTTTATTAGTCAAAGCTTATGAAATTACTACTGGTTTCTTACACACAATGACGTCACCAGCAATTGGGTCGGGAGGTATTGGTTCATTTGAAACAAATTTTGCCACTACCCCACCACCAATATTATCAATCACTAGCAACACAGGCACCCCCGCTGACAAAATGCTATGAACCTGAGATTCCACGACCAAGAAATAATCTGATGCATCAGACACCATACCCTCTACATTCGGCCTAAAACGTTGTCCAAACTCCAAAGCCTCCTTTAGCTTATTTACAACCATTGGACCCTCAGAAATAGGCCTACTAACAACAGACCCATTCTGAAACTGACCCTTCTCACTACCAGACCTCCTAACACCTAGTAATGACCGAAACCACCACCTCCGTACAATTTTCAATACGATGATTGGCATAGTCACATCCTGAACAGACCCCTAAAATTCCTTCATTCTTCACACGTCGCCATGCACCTCCAATAAAAACCTTAGGAACAAAAGGTTGGTCAAGATTTAATTCCACACAAACTCTAGCAAAACGTCCTCTAGTAGCCGTGGACGTCTGCCTATCCACCTTAATGGGCATTCCAACAGTACTAGCCGTTGTAAACAGGAATTCATCACAATAAAATTCCATTGGAAATTCAATAAAATGCACCCAAGTAACCATTGAGGAAATTTTAGTCAAAGATGGCTGAAAACCAGGCTTCCACTTCTGAATATACAATGGTTGACCTCCAACAATATAAGGACCATCGGACACAATTCGCAACATATCCTCCTTCTCATCAAACTTGGCAAGGTAAAAACCAAACCTCAAATCAATAATATCTAATCCCGCATAAGGCTTTCAAAACAAGTTCAACCGATTCTCCAAATACGTAAAATTAATAGACCTCCCGTAAACTTTAACAATGAGAGCATCTTTCCATTTACCACTAACCTCCTGGACAATATCATCATCAACCAGAACCTTTGGTCACAAGTAATCATTCCCTTCATACTCTAAACGAATTTTTCCCATCCACTGACTACAAAGATCAAAAGTCGAACTCTGACCTATTGAAGAAGAGGACTTTGCCCTAGATGACTGCCCTACCAAACAATCACGAAAAGAAAATGATGGCCTTGCATGTAACTCAGCAGTAGTTGACAAAACAGGACCAACAAACATAGAGCCCGCTAAATCAGGGCCAGGCGGTTGTCCCACCTGAAAATTATTCTCAATTGGTGCAGGACAAAGCACAAGCTGAGCCCCCTCTATTCTCATCTTTACTACTACTTTTTCGCAAGAGCACTAAAGCCCTTGCGCAGTTGCTGATTCACTCCCAACGACTTTGGTGCAAACCCCGTCGGTGCTGTTTTTCACATGCGTTTATACGAGGTCTCCTCTAGTTTTCCCTTTAGTGTGTTTAAGCTATAGTATCTGATCGATTCTATGCTTGTCATCACTTTAAATGACCTTATTTTGTCTATACTTCTTTCACCTTTTGAAATTATTGCTCTTTATTAATAAAATCATGCCCAAAAATACTAAATATCAATATACCTTTTACGATCATCGTCAAGTTGAGCCATATGATCCTTTAAAGATTTGTATAATGTTTGGATTTACGAGGAAAATGTATCTACTCGTTATTGAGTAGCTTGAGTTTTGTTGACTAAGCCTATTAATATGACGGAGAATTTTGTTTTGGGCGACAATATTGTCAATATGCTAGTTGAGAACTTCATCTAAAAAATTGGAGATAATAATTTCTCAAGAAGTAATTCCTGTAGCTTGTATATAAGGGCTAAAAATAACCCTATTATGTTCATCAAAATCCTGCTGCAAAGCAAAAAATTCATCCTTGATGACGTTTTACACCTAAGATGGGTCAAATGGTCATCTGGTATGAATAACTTCTATCAGTAGTTATTCACAGATAACATATATATATATATAAAGACAACGTTTGAAAAGAGTGTGTAAAAAAAACTGACTCTGTATATTTGCTTTAGAAGAAAAACGTTGGTTCTTGGTGATCTTCGGCTTGGAGTTTTTCTACAGAAAACAAAGGCAAACTCTGTATTCTTTAACCGGTGGAATTATAGCAAGAATCTAAGTATGTGATTTTTGTTTTTTTTTCTAAGCATATAACATCGATCCTTGAAATATACATAATCTATGTGGTTATGTTGTGTTGTTTGATCTGTTGATTTTATCTAACAATCCTCATATAATTTGACCATCATACAAAGAATTGGAGCGAGAATAAGAACAACAGGAATGGAAGAAATAATTTTTGTTTGAAAAAGAAAAATTGGTATAAATATAGAAACAATATTAAAATTACAAGGTACAACACAGGAGAAGAGCCAGCAGCAAAAATCAGCTACCACAACAAAATGAGCCTAAAGAGAACCTCCATCTAGCAACTATAGTCATGAGGCATGATAAATATTAGAGCTACAAGGAACTTTCTTAGCCAAATAATCGCCCGAACATCAAACATGATTAAGCATATCAAATTCTCCTTTGTAGAAGAGGAACTCTCGAGAGTTGCGCTCTTGCCAAAGAGGATATAGGGTTATTAGATATTGAATTTGGATGGAACAAATATTCCTTTGCCACAGCTGTGACTAATTCTCAAAGATTATCTAATGTATATAATAATAATGTGTAAATCAAATATACGTAAATTATTAAAACTCTTAAAATTATATTTTCATCAATTAAACTATTTCAAAATATTCAAGTGTCAATTCGTTTGGGTTGGCTTGATAACCAAATTGGAGCTCAGGGCCACACCGTTCCTGGTGTTTTCCTTCTGTTTTATTCCGTCCAAGCTGTAATTTGGTTGTCTTCTTCATTTCCTTTGACAATTGGCTGTTGATATCAATCATGAATCAACTCCTTTTTTATTTTCATAATCATTTGTTCTCCTACGCCTCAATCAATCACAGTATACATATTACTATTATCAATTAATAGCAACTTGCTACTTTAAGATTGGGATGTGACTTTTGGCCACACACACACAAGTGGTTTCCTTGTCAATTTAATAGGTATATATCTACATACTTACATGATTAAACTATAAATAGATATTAAAAGGGAAGGGGGAAAATGAGAGACAAGATTTTCTGTCTAATTTTATGATATTTTATTCTGTCCCATAAATTTTAGTCATTTATTTATGCGGATCTCGCATTTATTTATGCGAAATCCATGCAGAGTTTACATAAATAAATGGCTAAAATTTATGAAATAGAATAAAATATTATAAAACTGGACAAAAAATCTGGACCCGGAGAACAGGAGATTGTTTATTCAGTGGTCCAAAAAGAGAGCTAGGTTTGGGCGAGACAGACAGCCCACCACGAGCTATAGATTTCACTGTTCAATCCAGCTCATTCCTCCCACCTTCCCCGCAATGGACTGACTGCCAATCAATCCTAGCCGTCGGTCTAAACCATGACATAATTCTTTCAACGTTTAGTCAACAAAACCGTGTGGGTCCACCAACCAATTAATTTGTGTACTTTGACTAGGATTTAGGCACACCCCCCTCTAATCAGAGTTAATTAGGTTTGTCATTTGTGAAAGGGCCCCTAAGCCTGTCACTCTGTTCTTACTTAATGGTCCGCTTGCACGCCATGCTAGTAGTCACCAATCAAATGAAATGCTATGTGCTTTTAAGTTGGTGTCATTTAATTTTGTCAACATATTTGCGTGAGCTTTACTTAAATATGTGGATGAAATTTAATAAAATACAATAATAACGGGTTTATAAAAATAGAAGATATGTTTTCATCACGAACACCCACTAAAGCTAAAAAACATTTAACAAGTACTCCCTCTTATTCAAAATAAAAGTTGTTTTAAAAGAATGCACACTTATTAAGAAAGTTAATGAAATATTTGGTATACTCTTATTAATTGCATGTTGAAATGCCTTGAAAATATAATCTGTGTAATCTGTGTAATCAAGATGTGAGAGAAATTAAAGGGTAATTTTGAAAATAAAATCATAAACATGCATGAAAAGTCACAAACGACACTTATTTTGAATAATTAAAATCTCTTTAAAACGAATTTTATTTTGAATAGAAGGGAGTACAATTTTTTGAGTAAAAACTTATTTATTTATTAGTTAATTTTTATAAATTAATTTTTTTATAAACAAAAAATTTAACAATCTTTTTAATTAAAGTTCAAATTCTTATAACCTTTTTCAATCTTATTTTAATTTTTTATTTTATTCAATCTTTAGTCTATTTTAGAACGATTTAACATCAATTGAACCTTCTAAGTTTTAAATCTATTGAATTATTAGTTTAAGTTCCAACCCGATTTTTAAAATATTGTTAAAGATCTCAACGTAAAAAGTTTAGTTTAAATCTTCTAGGAAATGTGTTTTTTTTTTGGTCGGGTAAGAGTGATTATATAGTCAATAATAATGCACTAATGTTATCCAAATTAATCTCAACTAGCTCCTAAAGTCACTGAACTTTTTGAGTCCATACGAAGCTTTAAAGTCAATAGAAGAACCAAAATGTTGAAAAATTGAAATCATGGAGCATCCTCACCCTCAAATTAATAATGACGTTCGTTTGAAATTTCACTCATTCAAACACATTAAACTTAAACGGGAATGGAGTCGTTCATGGACCACCTAGTGCCATGCCATCCCAATTCATATCTTCATGCCAATGATTACCATTATGCTTCAAGAATATGTATGGTAAAAATCAATACGAACCATCCCTTTCTTCTTTTAGTTAACTCTCTTCATAATTACTTTTGTCTCCGATCCCAAAGAGAAATAGAAGTTTCAAAACAAAACAAATTAAACGGTCAGATTTGCAATATCCATTTTTGAGCCCGATGTAATGCACAAATAGGTTGAAATTAACGGGAAATGACGAGTAAGAATGTACCGTCAAGAGAGCTTTGTTGTCTCGTTCATCATACCTTAAACTTATTATATAATCATACAACAATATGGTCTATACGTTGCTTCTTCAATCTCCAAGCAGCCATAACAGGGCATCAGATATTTTTATTTTTATCCTAAAACAGCATTGTTTATGCTGTTTTAAATCTGTTTATACATAAGATGAAATTATTTTAGGACAGAAAATAGGATTAAAATATTACAGAAATCCTGAGTTCTGAACAGACAAATTACTCAGAAACAGGTCATGGAGGAATTTGTAGAGTACAGCGATGCATGTGGCTCTCATCATTTTGACCTGAATAAAAGGACCAGTGTAAGTTTTTGAATCAAAGTGCGCCTTAACGTTCAAATTTACAAATTGGGATTCTCGTTAGCCATCAAACGGTCACAAATTTGCATGGGAATCTCTTCAGTCTGAAATCAAAACAACAACCCATTATGAGCTTGTTTGCTAGAACCTTTTTGGTTTTGCTATAAATAACAGAAACGTGGTTCATTTTCTTACAAAAAAAGAAAATTAATGAAAGAAACCAGATAAGTTCGATGGCTTTCTTTCATCATCATTACTCATTCTTGTGAGTGGAATAGAATAGAATCAAACCACCAGAAACTACTAGCTGTTCTGTTGTGTTACTCTCTAGTCATGCTAGACAAAGATTGTTCTTGTCAGATCCCAACTTCTTAGGAAAAGATCGTAACAGACTTCATCTTATCGAATACCCAGTTGCCAAAAATGCAGTCTTTGAGGTGGGTTTTCAAGCTTTTGCTGCTTTATTCCATTATTGACGTGTCGGCTTCCGCAATTTGCTCAGACGCCGATAGGGAAGCGCTGCTTGCGTTTAAAGCCAGCATCAAGAAGGACGCTACTGATAATCTGTATACATGGGTTGGAAGAGATTGTTGTACAGGAGACTGGGAAGGAGTTCAATGCAATCCAGATACTGGGAGGGTTACTCAATTAGTGTTCCAAGGAGATGTAAGAGACAGTAGCTCTTACATGATTGGTAAGTTGTCACCTTCTCTTGGTAGCTTGTGTTACTTGGAGACTCTGCAAATTACTGGAATGAAGCATATTACGGGTCCTATTCCTGAAAGCTTCTCAAAATTGGCCAATCTCAAGGCATTAGTGTTGGAAGACAATTCTCTTCAAGGGAACGTTCCTTCTGGTTTAGCTCATCTCTCCAATCTCGTTATGCTCTCTCTGGCTGGCAACCATCTCTCAGGGAACATTCCTCCAAGCCTTGGCAACCTTACAAATCTCCAAATTCTTGGATTAAGTAGAAACTCCTTAACTGGTCCAATTCCAAACAGTTTCAAAAATTTCCGCAGCTTGCTAAATCTTGATCTTAGCTTCAATTCTTTAAATGGGTTAATTCCTGATATGTTCGGATCTTCTCCAAACCTCAACTTCCTTCAACTGTCCCATAATCGACTATCAGGAGAAATACCCAGTTCCATGTTTAAGTTGGGTCAACTTCAAAATTTGTACTTGGACAATAACCAACTGATGGGAAAGCTTCCAGATCAAATCAGTGCACTCAAGTCTCTTGAATATCTTTCTCTTGGTTCAAACAACCTTACAGGTCCAATTCCCCTATCCCTTTCAACGTTGCCAAAACTTTGGCACCTTGATTTGTCAAGAAATAGATTCTTTCATCCCTTGCCAGTTCTTCAAGGTAGAGCTTTTCCATCTCTGATTTCAGTAGACCTGTCTTACAACAATCTCACATTAGGGACAGTTCCCAGTTGGATCAAAGACAGAGCATTTTCAGAAGTTAATCTAGCAGGTTGCGGAATTCGCGGAACCCTTCCCATATTTGCTAGACCAGATTCTTTGGACACTCTAGACCTGTCAGACAACTTTCTCACAGGTGGCGTGTCTGGTTTCCTCGGCAACATGTCTAACTTGAAGACGCTGAAGCTCTCCAACAACCAATTGAGGTTTGATACCCAAGAAATCAGATTGCCAGATTGGATTGTTGTTCTTGATCTTCAAAAAAACCAGATCACGGGACTTATTTCCAGGATTCTAAACAACAGGAGCAGCCATTTGGAGGAATTAGATGTTTCACAAAATCAAATTTCGGGTGCAATTCCTGAATTCATTGAAGGGTTTAGCTTGAACGTGCTCAACATCGGAAGCAACAAGATAACAGGGCATATTCCCAGCTCAATCTCAAGCCTCAAACAACTAAAGAGGTTTGACATTTCGAGGAACCAAATAACAGGAATCATCCCAGATAGTCTGGGACTCTTGTCGGAACTGCAATGGATTGACTTGTCCATCAACGGTCTCACTGGAAAAATCCCAACTACTTTGTTGGGTATCAAAGATCTGAAGCATGCCAACTTCAGGGCCAACAGATTATGTGGAGAGATACCACAAGGAAGACCTTACAATATCTTCCCTGCAGTTGCTTACGCGCACAATCTTTGCTTATGTGGCAAACCAATGCCACCTTGTAGAACAAAGAATTAAGTGAATATAGGTCAGCGAGATCCTGACTGACTCAGTTGCCCAAAGAAACCTAATGGCAAGCAAGCCATATCACCAGTTCAATGTTTTTTACTCTTCTTAACTTGTTCAATAGCTAGAGGCACATACTTCTCAGCCAAACTCAATCATCATTTAGTCAATGATACAAACACACCAGTGTTGCAGAAGCAATCGACCAAGTACAACTTATCATATGCGAGAAAAATAACGGCAGAAAAGAATATCAATATTCTTATTCCTTGGAATGGACTAAATAAGATGCTGCAATTAACCTACACATGCTTTTCCTGCTCATGGGCACCTTCCTTCTTCAAGGCCAAACCCGCATCAACTCGCTCAATCACAAAAACACATTCATCATCCAAGCACTTCAATTCCTAGGAACAACAGTCAGATACCTGATAAACATAATCAAAATTATGTTCAGGATTAAATCCTCATATCTTTGTTCTCACTTTTTCCAGGCATTGTTGTACTCAGCCTTGAGCTCAGCGGCTTTCTGCGCATATGGCTTCTTCTCCTAATAGAATGAGAGGGTCCATTCAGTTCATGGAATATCTTCATAGTCTCAAAATAAGAACAAATTCAATTAAACAATTCTGACTTCATCTATCATAGACTGTTTCTCACCACCTTCTCTATGCAATCATAGACTGTTTCTCACCACCTTCTTCTATATGCACATGCAAACCCTTAACCCAAAATGCAGATAGAAAAACAGTACACATGTAATAAACACAAGGATCAAACTATAGCCACCATTTTTAAGTACCTTTTTCACATCCTTAAGAGTGTGGATTTTGTTCCTTGAAAAATCTTCCTCGACAGAACAACGAAACATTCATTATACGTAACACTTTAATGATAATAATATGTCACAATACAACAGAACATGATTAATAAATAAAAACAAAAGCTGGAGAAGTTTATTAGATATCATATAATGTTATAGTAGATGATGAAGAGGAAGAAGGCGATGGGAGGGCGCTTGGACTTGTCTGGACTATCAGCCACCTTATGCCTTTTAGCTTTCATTGACTTGGGTTCACATACTCGGCGGGATTCACGGTATTACCATGGACCAAGCTTGCTTACATACCAGCTGCCTCTACAGACTTAAACTTCTTACAACAAAGCTATTTCAAATATCCTCAAGCACCATATGGGCTGGGGTGTTCCGATAGTTGAGAAATCTCTTGCTAGTTACTTCAATATACGTTTTTTAAAATTGAACATACCCAATATATAATCTCCTTTTTTTATATTGGGTACCTTGTAGGACAATACCACACCTATGTACAAATAATACCACCACCCTTAATAAATAAGTCACACCTTTATTTTAACACGAGAATATCATCACTAGGTATAAAAAATTTCATATCTCAATAAAATTATACAAGAACTCTATGCATCTAATATCACAGCTATATATAAAAAATATGACAAAAAGTTCAAACTTTCCCCTTAATGTTTTTTAAAAAGTATTAGTCCTTACCTTTATCTATAGTTTCACATTACATCTCGTGGAAAAGTTAATTTGGGAATTTTCATCATGTTATTCATTGTGTGTATAATGTATTTATATACAAGTTTACAGCTCAAAAAAGGAGAAAACTAACTCAACTAACTTGCAAAACAGAAAAATACTAACTGCCTTTGACTAACTTTGACTAACAAACTAATTAAGTTAATCAAAAATTAATACGCTGACAGCCGCCCTCAAGCTAGGGAATGTATATTCATCATTCCTAGCTTGAACAAATTGGCTTGGAATGGTGCAGCAGCGAGAGACTTTGTGAACATGTCAGCTAGTTGATCACGTGACAATGACCTGTATTGAAACAATAGAATTTGGACCCCAAATATCTACATGTATAAGATCAAACATGTTTGTTGAAACAGAGTTGCTTATAGGAAAAGAAAGCTTCTTATGCTTAGCTAAATGACAAGCTTTACAAGCTGAGTTATCAGAAGTTGAAAGGGAAGGTATATCTGGTAAAAGTAACTTTATTCTTGAGTCTGAAATATGACCAAGACGAGAGTGCCATATATGGGAAGAAGAGCTAGAAACAACATTGGTGGATGAAGTAGAAAAGGTAAAGGATTGAACCGAATGATCAAGCAGGTAGAGGCCGTTGAGTGCTTTAGCTGTACCAATCGTCTTCCAGGATGGTAAAGCCTGAATATTACAAGAAGAAGAATGAAAGGAAAAACAACAAGGTAAAGTAGAGGTTAGTCTGGTAACAAATAGTAAATTGAATGTAAAGGCTGGGATATAAAGAACATCATGCAAATATAGATGATCAGTGAAAGTAACCGTGCCAGATATGGTTGCTTCAAGTTTCAAACCATTTGGTAAAGTAACAAGGATAGGTTTAATAGTTTTGTAGGTTGTAAAATAGGATAAGGAAAAGGTAATATGATCAGTGGCACCTGTGTCTATAATCCAAAAGGGTGATTTGGGAGAGAAAGTACCTTCAGTGGTAGCTAAGGTGAGTGATGTGTCACGGATAACATTGTTGGTAACAGGGGTAGAAGATGTGGAAGGGGTGGACTGGAGCAAAACAAGCAATTGAGAGTACTGCTCTTGCGTCAAATTAAAACCAGAATTATTAGCAGAATTATCAACTGAAACAGATGAAGGCTCAGCAACATCATCAGAATATACATTGTTTGCACGAGCCTGCCCTCTCACTTTGTATCCAGGAGGAAATCCATTTTTCCTTAAACAAGTCTCAATGGTATACCTTGGCCGTTGGCAAAAAGTGCAAAACCTCTTGTCAACATTAGATTGAGCAATTGGTTTCTTTGTAACAACATGAACACTAGAATCAATTGGTGCATCAGAAGTACCAATATTATTAACAAACACCTTGGAAGTACCAATAGCAAACTGTCTTTCTTGTTGAATGA
>JAOSBP010000204.1:6299403-6311180 GCA_027563825.1 Erythroxylum mucronatum
AACCAAGTTGAAGGCCCCGAAAGCCTTGTCCAAAACTTACAACTAGCAAAGGCAGAAAGGACATTGGGTTGGACTTCATATGTGGTAAGTATGTGGCGCGAGGACTTTAAAGGGTATCGTTTACCCTTATCCGATCACGTCAGACTTTTCTATCTCTAGCTACTGCCTCAGTAAGGGCTAACTCTGATATATCTTTCTTGATCACTTCCCTCCAGTTCTTGTAAGGCCTCCCTTTTCTTCTCTTGTAGTTGCTAATGGTTATTTTCTCACAACGTCGTACCGGAACATCAGAGGGCCTCCTACACACATGCCCAAACCACCTAAGTCTTGTCTCTCTCAACTTGTCAGCAATACTAGCTACCTGTAGTTTATCTCTCACTACACGATTTTGGATCCTCTCTCTTTTGGTAATGTCACACATCCACCTAAGCATGCGCATTTTTGCTACCAACAAATGTCTTGTATGTCTACGTTTAGTAGGCCAACACTCTATCCCATATAACATGGTTGGTTGAATCACCATTTTATAGAACTTCCCTTTGAGTTTTAAAGGGATCTTTCTATCACATAAAACACCTGATGCACTTCACCATTTGACCCACCCAGATATAATACGATTTACTATATCGTCATCGATATTACCATCTCTCTTAATGATGGACTCGAAGTATTTAAAACTCGATTTCTATGGTATGATGTCCGTACTAATTGCTATTGCCGCCTCTTGTACCGCCTGGCTCTCCAAAAAGTTGCATTCTAAATACTTCGTCTTGGACCTGCTCATTCTAAAACCTTTCGATTCTAATGCTTCTCTCCAACATTCTAACTTGACATTGACCCCCTCCTTGGTCTCATCCAATAGGACAATATCGTCAGAAAATAACATACACCAAAGTACCTCTCCTTGAATATGTTTAGTAAGTTAATCAAACACTAATGTGAACAAAAAAGGGCTTAAGGTAAGCCTTGGTGTAGTCCAACTCCAATAAAGAATGCTTCCATGTCGCCTCCTATCGTCCTTACGCTAGTCAATGCTCCTTTATACATATCCCTAATTACTCTGATATAAGTCATAGGAATACCCTTTGCCTTCAAACACCTCCATAGGAGTTCTCTAGGAACCCTATCATACGCCTTCTCCAAATTTATAAAAACTATATGTAAATCCTGTTTTTTTTCCCTGTGGCATTCCATTAGTCTCCGGAGTAGATGTATTGCTTCTGTCGTGGACCTATCAAGCATAAATCCAAATTGGTTGACCGATATAGACGCAGCTCTCCGGATTCTCTTTTTAATTACCTTCTCCTATAGCTTCATGATATGACTTAGTAATTTGATGCCTCTATAGTTGTGACATTGTTGGATGTCTCCTTTGGCCTTGTATTAATCTCCATTTATCTGGTATCTTGGCTTACTCGAGGACCACATTAAAGAGCTGAACTAACCACTCAATACCGACAACTCCTATTCGCTTCTATACCTCTACAGGGATCTCATCCGGCCCTATGACCCTTCCGCTCCTCATCCCCCCAAAATCTTTGTAATCTCTCCCCTTGTGATCCTTTCCCATAAGTACCCTTTTAAAAAAATGTCCCGATATGAAGGGTTCGCCTAACTCTATATTGACCAATATGTCTTCGTTATATAGGCCATAAAAGTATCTCTGCCATCTCCACTTGATGGCTTGGGCCTCTATGAGTACCTATCCTGCTTTATCACGTATACAACAGACTTAGTTGAAATCCTCCATCTCACGTGCCCTATCTTGTGCTATTTTGAAAATTTTTTGTGCTCCTTTGAACATATCCAAATCCCTGTACATAGTCTCATATGCTTCTCCTTTAGCCACTAAAATAGTCTTTTTGGCCTTTTGTTTTGCCAGTCTATACCTTACTCTGATAGTTACATGCTCTACCTCTGTTGCACTTGCCTAAAGATCTTTAAAAGCTCTCTTTTTCGCCTTTACCGTCCCCTAGACCTCGTCCGTCCAACCACCAAGATTCCATCCGTCCGCCCCCTTGTCCTTTAGATACCCCTAGGAGTTTTATGGTGGTTTCTCTCACTACGAAGGCTACTCCTTGGCGCATCTGATTAGCATCCTCACTCACAGCCCATGTTGTATTATACCAAACTTGAGTCCTAAAATATTCCACCATGTACTCTTTTAGCCTCCACCATCTAATTTTGCGACATTGCAATTTATGTTGGGTTATTGAACCAAAAAGTAAGAAATAAAGAAGAGAGTTTGCGACATGCAAAGTTGAAATGACAAGAGCAATAATGCAAAACACAACAACAATGAACTTCAAAGCGATGACCCAGTGAACATTATGAAAACGGTGCTGCAATGGGGAAAATGTGAGATGAAAGAGGGAAAAACAATGCTGGAATAATTAGTATAAAAATAAATCATCTAACTAGCCAAGTGTGACTTTAGATTAGCATTTACCATTAGCCATGGATGGAGCAAGTCATCCATTACTAAGAACAAAAAAGGATCACATTGACGCTATACGTTCAAATGCATTCAAGTAATGTAATTGTGTTCTCCAAATGGTAAGCCCTAATTGGTCAGGTGCTCAAGGCCACGAATGAAGATTGTTATTCATCGATGAGTTGTACACATGAAAAATTCAGGAGCATCAGATTTAGCAAAGCGAGAATCATCTCGACCATGCAAAATTAAAGGTAATGCTCTGAATTGTAAACTTGTGTATGACTAAAAGGGAAAGTTGATTTATTCTAGAGTTTTCTTCGTTACTACTTCTTCCCAAACTCATCTCATCTTCTTTCATGTCTTTCTACCAGGAGCTTCCAAGAATCGCTTTGAGAGTCGTGATGTTATGTATTCATCTCATCTCTTCTTCTTTTAAATTCTCTTTTCCCCTTTGGTATTTCGTTTGTTCACACCTCTTTCTCCTTATCTGTTGGGTATTCAACCTCTCTTGGAGCGCCGTCTCAATTCCTTAATCGTACAACAAAGATGGCCATAGTTATATCTATTATTGCATATATTTGTACTTAAAACAGTAATTAGTGGCCACATTTATGTTGTCGTGCTGTGTGTTGTTGGCTGGTTCTTAGGGATTCATGATTAGTTACATATATTGCTTCTGCTAAATGATGGTAGTAAATTTTGTTTGTGGGTTGTGGAGGGATTAGCAATTTCTAAAAAAGGAAACGATAAGAATTGAGAAGAGAAGACGGTAAAGAGTAAAAGCGAGGATGGTTGAAGTACCAACTGACTTCGACCGGTTCACTGATAAATCGATCGATTTTTATATAAACATGTTATTAAATTAAACCTAACCGAATAACCAGTCGATTTATATTATTTTCGGTCAAACCGGCTAGTCTAATTCAGTTTTTAAAACATTGATAAAAAAACACTACCACCCTTAATAGATAAGTCATATATTCACTTTAATATGAGAATACCATCACTGACTAAAAAGAATACCATAATTCAATACAAACTATACCAGGACTTTATACATCTAATACCACGCTTATATGCAAAAAGTATAACCACCTATAATAGATAAGTAACACATTTACTTTAATATGAGAATATCATCAGCGAATATAAAGAATACTATGCCTCAATTAAAACTATAACAGAACTCCATATATCTAATACCATGCCTATGTATAAGGAATGTTACTACTTGTAAAAGATAAGTCACACCTTCAGTTTAATATGGGAATATCATGCCTTAATTAAAACTATAGTAGAACTCTGTACATCCAATACCAATTGAATATAAAGAAAACCGCCACTTATATCATATAAGTCACACCTTCACTTAATATAAGAATATCATCGCTGAGTATAAATAATACCGTATACAACCTTCACACATTCAATACCACTCTTATGTATAAAAAAATATCATCACTCATTACAAAAATTGCAATGCCTTAATACATTTGTAATACTTATTGAAGAAATTACAAGGCCTCACTATCAACACTCATTATTAAATATCATATACAACCTTCATACATTCTATACCATTCCTGTGTATTAAAAATACCATCACTAATCATAATGCCTCAATAGAAGTTATCTTATAAGTTAGTACATTCAATACCACTCCTATGTACCAAAATTACTATGTTGTATTTAAAAATAGCAACATCTTTAGTGAAAAATAGGAATTCCATCTCTAAGTACAAGTTATACCCTTTATTTATAAAATGTCACGTATATAAACTAAAAAGATCATCATTCGATAAATATAAGTAAATCATACACATTTTAAAAGGAATATAATGAGTGAGTGGAAGGGACATCATACCTCAATATCCAAAGCCAAAAGTGTATTTTAAATCCTAACGTTTACACCATAATATAAGTTGAACCCTAACATTTTGGAGCATTCAATTTGAACCTAACATTTACAAAATGTTCAAAATAAATCCTATGAGGACGGAAAATTTAATAGGAATTACACTTTTTCAGTTAAATGTCACTTTATATAGGACGTGGATTTTTTTAAAAAAATTTACCCATTAGTAGGACCCAATAATTGCTAATGTGGCATTTTTTAAGAAATGAAAGTGGGTCCTATAACTTCAAAACTAACCATTTAACCTTCAATAAATCCTTCAATACTCACCACTTCACATTATACACCAATTCTATTCAATCACGAATACTCGTCGTTTTGTCCCTAAATTACAAAATCCCTAAATCCCTAATTCTTCAAATGATTGAAGAACCAAATCCCTAAATCTCCTACACTTTGTTCAAACATTCGCAGAAACTTACACACTGTTAGTGCAGTCGTAGGAACAATAGACCTAATCATAGTAGCACGTTCAATTGCCTCCCATACACCTCTGTAGGATTTCTGTGAAAAAGATAGGGAAAATACATCATGGTTGGTCCATTATTTTGTTTGGCTTTTAATTTATGTTTATTATATATTGCAAGCCCCTATTCCTTATTTATTTGACGATTCTTTCATCTGGTTGTTTGTTTATGTTTATTGTAATATTATGGTTTCATATTTTCAATCTAAGCCTGAAATGTTTGTTGAGTTGTTCCATGTATGTTGTGGTCCCTTATTATTTGATTTAGTTGCTAAGATTTCTTGTTGGCAGTGAATATGTTGGTAAAGATAAAAGTAACAGGGTTATAAGAAATTAAATTTCCTTTGATCAACAAATTATGACAAACTAACTAATTATTAAACATTAATTTGCAAAATCAATTACGACAGTAAAATTTATAAGTTAGAGGAGATAAAATCTGTAAAAACAAAGAACAATACATGGAGCTTGTTAATGTACCTAGAGGAGAAACGTCATTGGAGTGGAATGAGTTTATAAATCCAAAGTAGATAAGTACAAAGCTCAACTTATTATTAAGAGTTACAAGTATAAATATAAGTAAATTATACTGATTTATTTGCATTAGTGGCTAGGTTTAATATAATGAGAATCAATGAATGGTGGTGGCTTAACAGCCCAAAATACATGGCTTATGCATCAGCTAAATGTAAAATCAACTTCCATCTTGGTTAACTACAAAAACATGTATTTATTAAGCAACCTTCTTGGATTTATTAAGTCAGATCATAAACACAATTTCTTTAGACTTAAGAAAATATTTTATGGACTAAAAAAACTCTTAAAGTTTGATATAGTAACAAATTGATGATGAAATTTTTATGCGTAAAAGAAGTATGTACTTGAGATTCTTAATGTGTTCAAAGTGGGAAATTGTAATTCAGTAGCTACACCAGTAGAGAAAAGTTATAAATTGGTGAAGGGTCCTAGAGGGCAGCTTGTAAATAGCACATTATATAAGCAAATAATTAGCAATTTGATGTATATGACAGTTATTAGACTAGACATTATAAATAGTTTAAGCTTAGTTAGTAGGTACGTGAAGAAACTAAAGCATTAACACCTCTTAATAGTAAAGAGGATATCGAGACATCTTAAAAGCATAATGGTCAATATTTTAGTTTATAGAAAAGGTGTTCCTTGTAAGTTGATAAGTTATGTCTTTTCTCTTAGTTCTTGGATTTTAACTTGGAGCTCTAAAAGACAACCATTTTCACTTTCTCATTCATAGAAGTTGAGTAGTTGGTAGTACTATCTAGAGCTTTTCAAGCAATCTAGATAAAAATGATTATTAAAGAATTGAAGTTTGAATAGAAGGAAGGAAATGAGATGTTTTATGACAGTTGTTTTGCAATCAAGATGTCCAGAAATTTAGCTGTCCATGGTAGAAATAAGCATATCCATGTAAAATATCATTCATTATAGGAATTAGTAGAATAAAGTGGTATTCAAATGATTTACGATAAAACAGAAGATCAATTTGCTGATATCTTTAATAAACCTTTTAAATGCTTATGTTTGGGTGTAATTTTAGATGCTTGAATTATAAAAAGTTGACAACAACTAAGTTATCTACTTTCTTTTAAGTTGAATCTATGGTGTTAATGATTTGGCTACATTAAAGTGAATATTCCTTTTGATTTGGCTAATTATTTCCCCTTAATTGTGAGCAGGTGTCTAATGACCTAATTTAGTAGTATGAGGTTGTTTTATGGTGGAAAGTTCGTAATAGAACTGGAGTTGAAATATGTTGATGAGCAAACAAGTGTTTTTGATATAGTAGACCTTAATTATGTTAGGTACAGGCAAATATGTGAGATGAGAAAGACATTAGGATACCTTTAAGCACATAAAGCCTATTATAGTATACTTGATTTTCTATATAGTGAGCCATTGAGATTGATTGAATCAAATCAAAGTTGTATAAGGGTCATTAACCTTAAGAAAATCCACCAAATGATTGATGTTTATGTAACTCATTTATTAGACACCCTAATCCTTGCACCTGAGATATTGTCTATAATTGAAAGAGAAGATGGAGACAGTAAGGTGAAGAGGGAAGTTGTCGAGTTGGTGTAGGAGTTCTTGAAGGAGTTGATGAAGGGGTAGGTGTAGGAGTTGGTATAGGAGTTAGTGAATGAGTTGATGAAAAAGTTAATGAAGGAGTTGGTGTAGGAGTTAGTGAAGAAGTTGGTGAAAAAGTTGACGAAGGATTTGGTAAATAAGTTAGTGAAGGAGTTGATGTAGGATTTGATGAAAAGATGGATTATCACGATAGAGACCAAAATTATGGTTTTTATATAAGTTGACATTCCTGATGACAACTAAACAGTTGACATTGACTCGACTTATTATGGTATTTTTAGTAATAGTGATGAATATCCAAGTAGAGAAGAACCTCGTGAACCATTGCAAAGACCTAGTACTAGTATTAAGCATAATCTATCTGATGTGGCAACATATTGGAGATTGAGGATGGAGTTTGGATCAGCTAAAAAATTTAGAGATTTTGTTATATATTACTCAATACGAACATGATACAATGTTAACTTTAAAAAAGTGAAAGTTTTTTATATTGGTTGTGACAAGAATGAGAGGTGCTTTAAAGTGAAGACATACAATCTGACCACAATTGTTTTACTACCAACAAACCTAAATTTTAGGAAAGAATACTTGAGAAGCCTATTATCTCGACAGTGAAGACGGTTAAAGAATGCAGAGAAAATTTGACTATATTTGTTAACTCAAGTATGTGTTGAGTAACAAAAAAGAGATTGAGAAAAGAAAGAGCAACAGATTATGTGAATAAATATTCCAAACTAGAAGGATACGTATATAATTTAAGGATTAGTGATCTAGGATCAATAGTAAAGTAACAACTGGTAAGGAATGAAGAAACATGTTTCTTACAGGTACGAAAAATTAAATTTATACATATCATTGACAACTATATTTATGATATTTATTCATTTATTCATCCTTCTTTATCTGTTTTGTGTTGTTTAAAAGATTGTACATTTTCTTTGATGCTTTAAAAAGAGAATGAAAGCATTTGAGACCAACTTTTGGTATTGATGGTTGCTTTCTAAAGACAAAATTCCAAGGCCAACTAATGAGTGCAATTCGAAGGGATGGTGATGGAGGGATGTATCCATTGGTTTGGGCTATTGTGGAGGTAAAGAATCCTGATTCTTGGACTTAGTTTATGAATTTGTTGGCTTCTAACTTAGAATTAAATAGTAGTGAAGGATTTACAATTATATCAAATATACAAAATGTATTTTATTCTTCATTTATCTATATTTTATTGTTATACAAATTTTATATTAACTTAATCTTTTCTATTGTTATAGGGATTGATTAGGGTTGTGGAAGATACATTATCATATACCACTCATTGAATGTGTGTAACATATACCACTCATTGAATGTGTGCTACACACATATACAACAATTGGCATATGAATTGAAAAGGAAAGGATTTGCTAAAGTAGTTTTGGAATTATGCATGGTCAATTTACATTGAATATTCCAATGAGAAACTGAAAAGACTAGATAAAATAAAACCTGGATGTGCATTATCATTACTTAGATATCATAAGGAGAGGTGGCCAAGATGTTACCAGTCTTTTGAATCGAAATGCCTGATTTTCAATAACAATATGAGTGAAACTTTTAACGGATGGATCTTGCCAGTAAGAGAGAGGATAGTTATTAGCATGCTTGAAACCATTAGAATCATGGCAATGAAGAGGCATGCAGATAGGAGAGAATGTGTGCTTGGTTTAGAGTTCGATGTTACACCAAGGATTATGAAGAAGTTAGAGAAGAATAAGAAAGATGCAATGCAGTAGAGAATAGTTTTGAATAGTGATTAAACATATGAAGTATCAAAGGGTGATGACAAACATATTATAAGGATTGGTAGACGTCAATCATATAGTTGTCAAGCATAGGAGTTTTATGGATATCCTTGTAAGCATGCTATAAGTGTTGTTCACCATTCCAAAAAACAGCTAGAGGCATTTGTAGATGATTACTATAAGAAGTCCAAATTTCTTGTATTGTATAACATGTGTTGTCAATCTCTTAGAGGTGTAATTTTCTAGCCTATTATTGATACAGAAGTAATAAACCCCCCACCTAAAAGAGATATGCTAGGAAGACCTAAAATAGGTAGAAGGAGATGAGTAAATGAGCCTAATAAGTTGAAAAATCCAAATAAATCGACTTGAAAAGGTTAAGTACAAAAATGTAGAAAATGTTACAATTCTGGCCACAATGCCAGAAAATGTAAGCATGAAGGATCAACTCAACCAGCTTAGTAATTTCCATAGGTATAAAACATTCTTTGATTATCAAACCTTATTTTGATTACTGTGTATTACTTCATATATCTAATGATATTTATGGCATTCTTTGATTATCAAACTAATTAACAATAATATTTATGTCATATTTATTAGGTCATCTCTGAGGTCTCTTCCCAAGTTGAACATATGTCGTACCGAGCCAACACATCAATGTTGTGAGAATATGACCATTCATCACATTATTGATAACTTTCACAAATGAATATTGTTAACGACATGTGTGTTTATAGGTTGCTAACTCTTTGCATAGTAGTAAATGGAAGTATGAAGAAGTTGATCCTTCAAGTTGTCTTTTGAACTAAGAGGTATAAGGTTCAAAGGACAACCAAGCATCACTTCCTAACAGTTACAAACCCAAGCAATAAGGAGGAGAGCATCAGTGAATCAACTAGTACATGATCAACCTTCTCAGTCAAGTGCAAGTAAAGGAAGCAATTATGTTTAATTCCTAGACTATAAATTAATGTTGTATATGTGCTGTTAAAACTTTAGTTATCAGATCCAGACACTTTTATATATAGATGGATAGATCCAATCACTTTTGTATATGGATGGACAGATGTTGTGGTGTAATTATTTACTTATATATTGCTCCAATTATTTATTGTCATATAATTACTTTTGTACATACTTGTTGATGATTTTTACAATTATTAATTAGGCATCATTAAGGCATCTTCATGAATAACAAAACAATAAAAACAAAGCACAATATATTACAACGTAGTTCAAATAAGGGTTTTTCATTTATCATAATTCAGGTTATAAACAAAATACTATAATTTAGTTCTATTTACCTATAACAGTAACAACAACAACAATTCAGTAAGAATTTCACTGAAACGTGGGGTCTTAGGAGGTCCAGTAGTACGTAGCCTTATCTCTAACTGGTAGAGAGATTGTTTATGAATGACCCACATGAAAAAAAATAAAATAAAATAAAATAAAAACAATAAAGTAAAATAAAATAAATACTTAATAAATAAAATATGACATAACTAATATACTTTAATAATAATAATAATAATAATAATAATAATAACGACGACGACGACGACGACGACAAAAAGAAGAAGAAGAAGAACAACAACAACAATACAGCTAAGTAGAAAAATGCTTAGGCTAAATTCTTAAGAGGTAAGTACTATATATTTAAAATTTTAGGCTAAATACAAAAGGAAAATGCTAAAAGCCCTATGAGAACAATAATGATCTCTTTTTGAGAAATCCTTTATCTGTATCCTAATACGCTAAAATTTTCTATTTCGGGCCATATCCTCGATAAGTTCCAGCAATGTCATATCATTCTTTATCACCTCCTCCCAATTCTTCTTAGGCCTTCTTTTTTTTCTTTTGCAATCTCTAAGTACAATCTTCTCATTGAAGTGAGTGTCTTCTCTTAACATGTCCAAACCACCGAAGCCTTGTCTCTCATATTTATTTTTAATAATGTTAGCCACCTTTAATTTGTCCCTTACCATTATATTCCTTACCTTATTTCTTCTCGTAAGGTTGCATAAACAATGTAGCATCCTCATCTCCGTCACCATTAGCTTATGACGATGCACCTGTATGATGGGCCAACACTCCGCCTTATAGACCATAGCCAACCTAATCACTAAACAATAAAATTCAACTTTAAGCTTGAGTGGTATCTTCCTGTCACATAAAAGTCATGATGCACTTCTCCATTTAAGCCACCATGATCTGATTTGGTGAACTATGTCTTCATCAATTTCTCTATTATTCTGGATGATAGATCATGAATACTTAAAACACTTATTTTGTGGTATAACTTTTGAACTAATTATAACACTCACCATAAGCACAAAAACTCCTATTATGATAATTAAACAACAACAACAACAATAATAACCTAGTAAAAATCTTGTTCAATGCGAGGTTTGGGGAGGACTAGTGTATGCAATTTTACTCTTAACTAGTAGAGCGGGTGCTTTAGAATAACCCACAAGAAATAGAAATAAATAAATAACATTAATAATAATCATCATCATCATCATCATCATCATTATCATCGTCGTCGTCGTCGTCGTCATCATCGTCATTAATTTTATTGTTTTCATATTATCGTTGTCATCACTATCATATGTAGGAAAATAATAAGTAGGAAAATAATAATAAGAATATTAATACTATTAATAATAATATGTAGGAAAATCATAGTACTAATTATTATAAAAATAATAACAACAACAATACTACTACTACTACTACTACTACTACTACTACTACTACTACTAATAATAATAATAATAATAATAATAATAGTAATAGTAGTAGTAGTAGTAGTAATAATAATATTATTATTATTATTATTAATTAATTAGTAATTAGGAGATGATTAGTACTTGTCTAAATGCCCTATTATGATAATCACTAAAATATATTTCAAATTATTTTTCTCTTTTGTCAACAAAATAATGTTTTCTTTCATTAGCTTTAGTTTATATTAACAATCTTACGTATGGCTATAGTGGTCACATTTTACTGTGCTATAACTGAAGTGAATCACAAGTTAATAAGATG
>JAOSBP010000204.1:6340169-6354432 GCA_027563825.1 Erythroxylum mucronatum
TGCATGTACAATTATTGTATGTGTCCAAAATGCTTATGCACAAATAAGCAAATATTCAAATATGCAAAGCATAAAATATACTGAATTTTCTTAATATCCTAACCCCTAATATGGGGTGTTACACATTGTGCACCTTAGCACAAATAACTTGATTCACTCTCTTAATTTATTACCAAGTATAAGCATAACAACTTTCACAAAGCATTAATATATCTATTCAATTCAACAAGAATAAAGTTCAACAAAACATATCAAGAAAAAACCCTAATATGGATTTAGAAACCCATAACCATGTTTAACATCCTAGTAATCGAAATAAACATTCAAGACAATGAAATGATTGAAGAGAAAAGAAAGAAAAACTAATTGGAGTCTTGATTTGAAAATTTAGAATTTCTAGAGCTTCTCTTGATGTCTCCTCTTTGATCTTCTTTGAATCTAGTTTACTGCCTGGTTTTTGGTGTTTTTCTTTTCCTTAAATACTTCTTAAGGCTTCTATGATTTTTTTAGGATTTTTCCACTTAATTTGGTTCCAAAAATAGCCTTGAAATGTAAAAAGTATAAAAAAACTCATGTATTGGAAAACACCCTGCCACGATCGTGGGAGCTACCATGATCGTGACATTTGCCTTGTTCATGCCTTCTGTCATGATTGTGTGTTATGCCACGATCATGGTAGAGAGTTCATCCTCTTACCAAGCACGATTGTGGTTGCTCCATTCTTCAAGTTCTTCATCTTTTCTTCACTTTTCCTGTTTCCACTCACTAAAAAATGCATCTAACATCCCTTGAAATATAAAATTAAGATCAAATTCTTTTTCTAAACCAATCAAACAATTAAAACATTAATAAAAACACAATTCTAAGCCTTAAAAATGTGATTATTATATAAGAAAACACTTAAAAACATACTCAAACACCTATAAAACATACTATAATCTAAACCTATCAACTAGCATATTGAAAATACAAATAACGATTATTGATTTCCAACATTAATTAGGATGTAGTAAAAAAGAACATTATCATAATAGTTTAAAATCTTTGCTTCAGTATTAACAACAAACTTATACAATAAGCACAAACTCTATTAAGCCATAAGAAATAAAATATAAAGCTAATAGTTAGACCAATCCTTAAGTGCTTATATAATATCAATATTGAATTGGAACTCTTACGTAAACGATGTATCTTTCAATAAGGTGATTAGAATCATGGCTGAGTAGATGACGGAAAAGCTCAATTCTTATTAGTATATGATAGGGACAAATTATGGTGGCCATTTTTGTGTTGGACTTGAGATACAAGATGGAATGATTATATTTTTATTATAAAAAGTTGTATGGTGAGCACATGTTGATATCATTAAACAATTCTAGTATGATTTGTTTAATGATTATCGACTAAGATTGTATGAAGATCAAGATCATAATAGTTTAGTATCAACTTTAGCTTCAGTTTCTTCTTCATCTATTGTCGATATAACTAGTATGAGTCTTGAATTTAAACAATTCACAAAGAAAAAAGAAGCTATGAATTTTTACAATAGGATAGAGTTGAACAACTATTTGGAGGTAGGTATTGTGACTTTAGTTGAAAAGGTGCAATTTAGTGTATTGTCATGGTATAAGACACATAGAAATGCTTTTCCCATTATACAAGTAATTGCATGAGACCTTTTAGTAATTATAGTATCTATTATTGCTTTAAAGTCTAGTTTTAGTATTTACTTTCGGATAATTAGTTTTCATCATGCTTGATATCGTCTTAATACTATAGAAGACCTTATATGTGCCCCAGATTGATTAGGTGATAAAGATATTTAGGATAAATTCTATTCTTTATGATATGTTACTTTGTTTACTTTCGAATTTTAACAATTATATGTTATATTATCTTTATGTTATCTTTTTAATATTGATATAAGTATAGAGACCATTCTTCTAACTAAAATCTTTTCTTGAACAAAAAAAACTCGGATTAGAATTAAAAAAATTAAAAATTTAAGTATTTAATTATAACTTTTTTTAAATGAGGTAACAATTACGAGTTGATTCTAAACAAACGTCTTGAATGTGCGTTGATTGTTAATTATTATTCATTTATTGAGCTTCTTCTTCGTGACTTTAAAATTTCCTTTTTATAGAACTAGTCTGTAATTAAGACGATCCGAAACCCATGACCCGAACTAACACTTTTGACTCGGTACAGAAAAACACGGTTGTCTCTTTGGGTGGAGATTCCGACTCACCACTGCCTTGCTCGTTCAACCTCAAGTAAAACTCCTGCTCTCTTTGCTTCTTGTGTATTTGCTTAATTATTAAATATCCCAAAGTTTCAACTTCGATGCCCCTATTAATTTCGCTATCTGCAGTCTAGGGTTTTTTTTTTCTCTCCTTCTCTGTATGTAATTGAAGTAACAACTTGTTCTTTAATATTTTTTAATTTATGAAATTGTGGGCAAATGCACGTACTTTCTTTCTTTGTGGATTATCTTGTGTGATCTTCTTTTATTCCGTGTTCTGATTCTGGAGATATGAAATCGCTTCGGTTTTTGGTGATTCTGTTTCAATTTTCAAGTTATTCCTGTTTACATTGAAACATAAACCTCACTTTGGTTCTTGCAGGTTGGAGCTCTGACTCTTTTGGGGGCTTTCTTTTTCTAGTAATGGATATTTAACAGAAGAAAAGATTAGCATATATTTTTAGTTCAAAGATAAAGATAATTGCCATTGAATTTCAATGGCTCAAGTTAATCCTATAAATATTAGTTCCTCTGACAGTGATATTGACTTTGATGAAGTTGGAGAAGTTAATACACATGCTTCAGGCTCCTCTTTCTCTCGGCTTCTTCCAACTTGGGCGGATTCCCAGGCCTCCAGTTCAAGGAATAGAGGTCATTCTCCTACACGCATTTCACAAGTTTTGTTTTTTCCCCATGTTTTTCAAATTTTGTTTTCTTTCCTGTTTTGACTAATTTTTGTCCAAGTATCAATACTTTGAAGTTTGAATTGTAAAATGCGGTTATATGTTTGTTAGGAGAAGAAGTTGAATATGGTGCCAGATATCTGAGTGTTGAACTTTCTATCAGGTTATGGTGGAGAAAATCCAAAGGCTGATTTTCCTTCAAGATCTTATCCCAGAAATGGGAATTTGTCAGGTGTAAATGGGAATTCGTCAACAAGGCTACAGAGCCAATCTGATTTTGCAGATGACATTAGGTCATCCAATTCATTTGCGGGCCGCATACATGATTCTCAGTATTTCGTAGGGAATGGGGATCTTGGACTGCATCGAGTTAATTCTCGAATTGGCAATGGTTCTGGTAAGGATTATGAGAAACTTTCATCTCAACAGGCTTTGCAGAGGACCCTTCCACCATCAGTACAGCCATTTTCATCAAGTACCAGATCAAATAACTTAAGTGCAAGTGGTACTCAGGATATCTATGGAAATATATACCATCCAGCAGGGCCAAGTTCAAGTAATGGAATGGGCTATGTGAGGGACCAGTATAGCAGGGGCAGTAATGAAGACATTGTATTATATGAAAACAGTGGAAGTCGGATGCTGCCATCATCTTTGGCACATGGAAAATCTGTCGCCTGTACCCAACCTACTGGTTCAGGTGACCCTGTATACCGATCCATGGTAGGTGAAGAAGGGGTTGATGGAGCTGATGAGAGGCTGATTTTCCAAGCAGCATTGGAGGTACTTTTTAGAATTAATTGCTATTATTTGTTTTAATCATTTCAATTACAGATATGAGTTGTTACATCTCCTTGGTTACAAAGGTGGAAAAATAATTTCTGTTTATTATTATATCGTGGTTGTTTTCATATGGGTTGCAAGCTTCTGTAGCATATTGATGACAGGCTTGTAAACTTTAAATGAGCTGGGACAAACACAATGGGGATGGAAGTTTGATAGGATTATATTAAAAGGAAGTTTAAATCTATGTTACCTTTTGATTTTGATTTTGATTTCATTGACAGAAAGATTCTTGTTGTAAGGACATAGAAATGGTAGTAACAAGAAAAAAGAGAACAAGGCATTACTCGTTCATTTAAAAAAAAAAAACAATTGAAAGAACTAGTATTAATAGTTAGAATTATCATTTTTTCTGAATTATCTTTTGGCTTTGTTTCCACTAAAAGCTGAATGTTGTAATAGTGAAATAATAATGGAACTTGGAGTATAAGTGGTATTTTCACCATGTAAAAATTAATGCACATCATTTTATTATTCATAGTCATAGTAAACCATTTCTTGATGCAATGGAAATTAAAAAGTGGCACTTGTATTAAAATGATCTTAATGATTGAAGTTGTAGAAGAAGAAGACACTGACACAAGGTAAAAAATTGTTGAAGGACATTGGAGAAACATTCAAACATAATGTTGATTTCTTCTAGGAAAAGTTGCTTTGTTGAAGTCTCTTGTTGCGCCTGAGTGACCTAAAGATGAGGACAGTTTCTGTATTTGAGATGAGGTGGAATAGTTTAGGGAAAATCACAAAAAGTTAAACTGTTTTTGCATACAATTGGGAGAAGTCTTTCAATTTTGAAAGTTTTAGTCCTTTTATTTGTTATATCAAAATACTTTTTCTTTCCTCTTGAGTTTTTTATGACAAACCCTTTTGTATTTTTTATAATAACTTTATTCAAGCAGGCTTGAAACTACCAAAAACCATGCTGAAAACCAGTTGAAAACGAACTCGAGTGCTGCAATATCTTAGAGAAAAAGAGAAGTTTGAACTTTGAAATTGTTCTTGTCTCAGCAATTTGAAAAGAAAAATTTCTACTTCTGTATTGGATGCTAAAGTAGCTTATGGTTACTTATTAACAGTGAATTTTGTCTTGTGCTCTTATGGACATGCATGAGTTTCCATGGTTTCTATGTTAAGCTCCAGTAAAGTCTGATGAAGATTAGAGTGGCTTATACTTGCAATACGATTCTAATTTATTTAGATTTTTTTTCTTGTATTTAGTTGATTAGTTCTAGTTAATAGCTATGTAGTTAGAGTTTAGTTTCAATTAGTTAATACTGTGTCAATATCTATTTTCCATTTTTAGTGAATTATGAGATTTTCAGATCTCGAAGTGTGATAGTGATTCTTAGACCATAATCCTTTATTTTCTTTCCTTTTTTCTTAACTCCAGCTCTAAATCCAAAGCTCCAGCAACCTATATTTTCAATTTAGATGCTTGTCCTACATCAGTCTCATTCACAAGTTTTGGGCTTCTTGATCCTTTTGCTACTATTTTATGGCATAGTGTCTGTTGGAAATTATGGCAACTGTGATGCATGAATTTTGTACACATATTAGAATTATGTTACCATACAGTTTGACTTTATGGTGAATCTTGAAGTTTTTAAGTTCTTATTGCTTTATTCATGAAGAGTGAATTTTGCAGGAGATTAATCAACCGAAAGTGGAACTTGATCTACCTGACGGTTTATTATCTGTGTCTCTGCTTAGGCACCAGGTCATACCTCTTAAAATCTTCATATGACTATTTATGGGTCTGTGTGGCTGTTGATTTACAATAATTTTTAACTACAGAAGATTGCATTGGCATGGATGCTTCAGAAAGAAACAAAAAGTTTGCATTGTGCAGGGGGAATTCTAGCTGATGACCAGGTTTACTTAAAAGAGCTTATATCTTTATTTTTTGAGTTAGTTTCAATATCTTAGGTCCTGGTTTATATGATCCAAACTCAATTTTTGGTTTTGTACCCCAGGGCCTCGGTAAAACTATCTCCATAATTGCTCTTATTCAATTACAAAAGTCTTTGGAGTCAAGATCAAAGTCAGAAAGCCAGGGAAAAACTGAAGCTTTAACTTTGGATGATGATGATGATGACAACAAAGGCAATCCTATTACGGGTAATGTGAAGGAGATTTTAGATTCTAACAATGTTAAGTCAATGCCAAAAGTTGGTAGCTCTTCACAGGCATTCAGAGGTCGAAGACAAGCTGGTACCTTAGTCGTGTGTCCAGCTAGTGTTCTCCGACAATGGGCCAGAGAGCTGGATGAGAAAGTTGCGCCTGAAGCTAAACTTTCTTTTCTGATCTATCATGGGGGAAGTAGGACCAAGGATCCTGCAGAATTGGCAAAGTATGATGTTGTTTTGACGACATATACTCTCATAAATGTTGAAGTTCCAAAACAACCTTTGGTTGATGAGAATGAGGCTGACGAGAAAGATGGGGATAAGTATGGCTTATCTTCTAAATTTTCTACTGATAATAGTAAAAGGAAAAAGGCTAATGGTAGCAAGAAGCGAAAAAAGGGTAAAAAGGGTGCAGATTGTTCTTCTGTTGATTGTGGTCCTCTTGCTAAAGTTAATTGGTCTAGGGTTGTACTAGATGAAGCTCAAACAATAAAAAACCATCGAACGCAAGTGGCTAGAGCCTGCTGTAGCCTTCGTGCTAAAAAGAGGTGGTGCTTATCAGGAACCCCTATACAGAATGCTGTTGATGATTTGTTCAGCTACTTCAGGTTTCTTAGATATGAACCTTATTCTATGTATAAGGCATTTTATTTTGGTTTAAAAGCTCCAATATCAAGAAATGCTCAACAAGGATATAAGAAGATACAAGCAGTTCTCAGGGCTGTTATGCTGCGTCGTACAAAAGGTAATGGCTTTTTCTTGCTTTCTTTCTGTGCTCTGATGAAACTTCATTCTTTCTTCATGATTGAAATAGTGCATCTTTTTCTACGATTTACTGCTGTTTAAACTCCACTTTGTGTCTCCTATTTTTCCTACTGGGAATTCTTTAGTGCCTCTTTAACTTGTTGATCTTTATATGAGCCTAGGACAGATCTTATTTGTAACAAGCTGGATGCATTTGCTTCAACTTGAGGGAAGACATTATGGTTAATCAATGTCATATTTGGTAATAATAATATGTCATATATTGAAATAATACTGATAGCTTGTATTACTGTAATATATTAAATAAGTGGGTTTGAATTTTATTAAGGTTAAGCCAATTTAGTTGATTCTCTATGATTTATCAGAAATTATGATACTTACTTCCTTTTGCTCTTCAACCTCTACTTTTTCCTGGCAAGCTAGTATTTCCCTCCTATTTCTATATTCTTCCATTTTGGAGCATATATTGGTTAAGTAGGAGACTACTGTATTCTTAAGTAACATCAATTTTCCTGATTGGAACTTCATCTTTATCAGCTTTATTGATGCCAATGTAAGTTTATAAAGATAGATAACAAGTAAGATATCTGAATCAATTTTTATTCTCTCTGGCTGTCTAGATGTTGGTTGTCAAACACATGATATTTTACTGAACAATGTTTTCAGCTTCACACGTAAACTTAGTAACTGCTTGTTGTTCATAATCTCTTCAACGCCATTTCCTAAACATACATGTGATTTTAAATGTAGGAACATTAATTGATGGGCAGCCTATAATTAAGCTGCCACCAAAATCAATCCGCTTGACAAAAGTAGACTTTGCTGCTGAGGAGCGAGCTTTTTATACACGTCTGGAAGCTGATTCACGATCCAAGTTTAAGGTGAGCTTTGCATGTCATGTCACTAGAGAAGTTAAACACAAGTTTTATTTCATATCTTGGTTGCTTGAGTGTTTTAAATTGCAGCGGCTAGTATTTTGATTACGAGTTAAGACATGCAAATTGTGCCATTTCATCTGATTTTAAGGGAAAAGCTCAATGCAAGGAAAAACTAGCCAGTCTCATACTACTTCATTTGGTTTTAGAGTATAAATCAAAAGCAATAATAACCTCTCAGCATTTGAAAGTTAATTGGTTTTTAATACTATGTCTATAAAAGGCACACAATATTTCCCATCTCCATAAACACTAGGTTGCAATGCCATTGAAACCCAGATCAGGTGGAATATACACTTTCATTTCCCCATATTTCTCTGTTCAACAACTACAGGCTACTTGATTAACAATGCAAATTCAATTCACTGTGTACTTAGAGAAATGGAGGAATAAATTACTGCTTAATCATATAATAATACCACTTACCACCATCTTAATACCACATGGATTTTCAAGATACTGACCGTAATGAATCATTAATTTTAAAATGTTAGAGAAACAAAATCACTTTCTTCATGATGCGTGGTGGTTGAGGTAACTATTATACAATTGTGGTAGGATTTTGCTTGGGGTTTGATAGGTGCCAGTTTGATCACTTTTCCGAAGCTGTCACATTGTGCTGATCGCTGGAAAACCTGTGAAAAGTTTTAAAGTTCCTTTGATCTATTATTAAGGAATTCCATTTAAAAACATTTACTTGGAAGAGAATTGGTAATGATTTCATGAAGAAAAAGAGAAGGAAAAAAAATCTGTGGTGGTTATATGGAAATTAGAAGTCATTATGCCAATTAACCTGACCTTCTTGTGGTTTAATTATTATCCTCGTTTTTATTATTGTAGCTTAACTATTCTGAATTTGAGTTATATTTCTAAAGTTTCTCCCTGTCTCTCTGTTGCTAGTACTGAAAAAGTTTGGATCATAATACTGCATATATTCATGCTACAGTTCTCTTATGTGAATCTGGAATTGGCAACAAGGTCTTCAAAAATGGAGAAACGGTTCTCTATCTAGATATCTATTCCTGATGGTTTTTCTCTTATTTTCTTATTTGGTTAGACTGGCAATTGGTTGATTGACACAAATGTTTCTGGAAAAAAAGAAAAAAAAAGAAATGTTTAGATGGAATTTTTTGCACAATCTGAGTGAGAAATGAAGCACATCTGATGAAAATCTTTTTCTTTTTTTTTTTCCCACAAGAGCTGGTGATTCTTTTGGACAGTTGCAATTTTTCATGGAGCTAGACTGACATCTTTATTCAAATGATTGACCTTGAAATCTTTCCCAATAATACTGTAGTTTAGCTTCACTTTCAGAATGATTCCTTGTTGCATGTTATCTTTTCCAAATATTCTTTGTGATGAATATTATGTCTCAAATTTTTGATATGTAACGTCTAGGCATATGCTGCTGCTGGCACAGTGAATCAAAATTATGCCAACATTCTTTTGATGCTTTTGCGCCTTCGTCAGGCTTGTGACCACCCAAGTCTTGTGAAAGGTGTTATTTCTGAGTCATTTGGAAAAGAATCTACTGAAATGGCGAAACAACTCCCAAGGGATATGGTTTTGAACTTACTGAATCAGTTAGCTACTTCAATGGCAATCTGTCGTATGTGCAATGTGAGTTTTTCATAAAGTTTATATGTTGATTCATCATGGATGAACTTGTTGAGATTTTTGTTTGTGCTTCTACCATGAAGTAAGTGCCATTGAATTCCATTGTTGGGTTTTACATTAATGATACTCCTTTTCATTGAATGTCATTGAATCTCAAGTGCCATTGATCTACCCAGATGATCTAATGCTTTGTTTTTGTCCTTTTTCTTTTCATTTGATGGGTCATGTAGAATTGAATGTAGTATGACTCAGTATGGGGTTGGAAAGTTGACTTATACTCTTGTGGGATTTTGGACGTTTTTCTGATGAATAAATGTTTTGCTGTTATAGTTTTAGAGAATGAGAGTATGGTAGCATTCATTTCTTTCTTTTAAAAAGGAAGTGCTCGGCCTACTAGTAAGAACTATCATTACTTTCATTGAGTAGAACTGCTTGACAATGTTGTGCAAATTACCTTGACTTGAGTAATAGAGGTTCCTAGCATGGTCTTGTTACATTTGGTTTGATTCTTCTGGTAATCCTGATAAAAGTTCCTAGCATGGCCTTGTTAGATTTGGTTTGATTCTTTTGGTAATCTTGTTTAACATGATTTTGTTTATCACCAATGATTGCCACATTCATACTCCCTCCCTCCTACATTTGCTACATTTTAGTAATTTAAGCACACTTTTGGTTCAACTCCTAAGAAATTTGGCAACATGCCAATTACTTTACGATTAAAATTTCCCCATGCCTTGTTTCTATCATTTACATCTACTGACTGGGTTCTACATGTCCTTTCTGTATATCCTTTGCGTCTGGAATGTTTCTATTTTTTCATATTTTATTCCAGTTTTTGTGCTTCTTTGGGCCTTTCAAATAAGGTTCCTGGATGGTTCTTCTCAAGAATGTCTCTGCACTGCTACTGCTTGACTGTATGATGTATTTTTCCGTCCATGCAATGTTTGAAGTGTGCATATATGCGTGCATGGATTGGGAAGCTGTCCATATTTGCTAGCGTAAACAATCAGTATAAAGATGTAGCAGTTCATGACTATCTTTTGGAATTTTATATATTGAATGCTTTTACAGGATCCACCTGAGGACCCAGTAGTTACCATGTGTGGCCACGTTTTCTGTTATCAATGTGTATCAGAATACTTGACAGGGGATGATAACATGTGCCCAGCTCCGAATTGCAAGGAGCAACTTGGTTCAGATATTGTCTTCTCTGAAGCCACTCTAAGAAGTTGCATATCTGCTAACTTTGACATTAGTTCCGGTTATTCGAATCTTGAGGAGAAATTGATAGTCCTCCAGAGTGAGTATTGTTCATCAAAGATCAAAGCTGTTCTTGAGATTCTTCAAACACTTTCCAGAGTACAGTGTTCAGTTTCAGATCAAAATGGGTTCACTGAATGCAATGAGACCTCAACAACATGCTCTAACATGCCCAGCGAAGGACCAATAAAAACAATTATTTTCTCCCAGTGGACCAGCATGTTGGACTTGGTTCAAACTTCATTGGATAACTATTGTATACAATACAGGAGGCTTGATGGCAGAATGACTTTGGGTTCAAGGGATAAGGCTGTTAAGGAATTCAACAGTGACCCTGAGGTTTGTCCCTTGTGGAATTTTCATAACCAGTTCCTTGAGTTGATTACTTTGTTTGATTGTGAAATGGTAAGCCAGTATTAGTGAAGTCTGTATAAAAATGCAAAAACTGCTGTGCCAAATTTATTACATAAAAGAACTCTCGACAGACCATATTCATTGCAGCAGGTCACGGCTGTTTCAAAATTGATAACATGTCAATAAAGTTAATTATTGAATTGCTCCAACCTCTTTTGTCAAAATTGGTAACTTGCCAATAAAGTTAATTATTTAATTGCTCCAACCACTGAATAATGAAATATTTTTCAGGTTATTGTGATGTTGATGTCTCTCAAGGCTGGAAACCTGGGTTTGAATATGGCTTCTGCATGTCATGTTATCCTTTTAGACCTTTGGTGGAATCCAACTACTGAAGATCAGGCTGTTGATCGAGCACACAGAATTGGACAAACTCGTCCAGTTAATGTAACTCGATTGACTATTAAAGATACCGTGGAAGATAGAATCTTAGCTCTTCAGGTATCATTCTGCACTTTTGTGCTGGTTACTACTTTCATAACAGATCCGTGGCTTCTTTTTTTTTTCATCTGATTTGAACTTTGATTAGTAGCCAGTTTGAAGTAGGATGCTATTGGGTGTGAGAGGTATCAGAAATACAGAAATTTCAGTTCTTCATCTCCTGAAAGTAGCTATCTGAACCAACAACCGCTTAAACTAAGTCTCACTTCTTTCACTTTCTTTTCCTTTACTGTGCTCAATTAGTGGAAAGAGATGGCATGTAGCCTGCTACTGTAAGAGTTGACAATTGAAGCTAATTTCATGATTGGCTTCAATATGAAAGTTCCTAGATGTTCTTAAGTATGATGATATCCCACATTGATGGCCAAAACAGCCCGATAAGCCTTAAAAGGCTTGGGCAATCCTCCTCTCCTGAAGTATGGTGGGCCTATAACAGCCTATAACCCAAAGGTCCCAACGTAAAAACCTGGCTTTGATACCGTGACAAAACTTAGCCCAACTCTACATGGAAAGGTACCTTAAGGGGAGGAAGGTTGTTCAAGCCTTACTAGCCTTGTTAGGCTCTTGCTCCTGGTTGATATGGAATATTAACACGTTAACAGAAAGAAAACAAGATTCCCAATGTTTAATTCTTCAGGCGAACAAATTTCCTACGAGAAGAATTTTACCTCTGGACATTGACACACATTAGCAGAAAGAAAACAAGATTCCGAATGTTCAATTTTCTGCTGAACAAATTTCACAAGAGATGAAAATTTCCTCTACAGTTAAAGGCAATATTCAAAGTTTTCTTAGCAAAACCAATTAAGTAATTCATGATTTTGGGAGTATCTCAAGTTTGTTTTGCTTAATCTTGAACTGCATCTGAAAACAAATATTCTAGCAACAGATGCTATTATATGAAATATTTGTCGTGCAGAATAATCCTTAGTGTAGACTAGTTTGGATATGTTTAGATGGGAATCCTTGTCTCCTTTGGTATATTCATGCCAAAGCCAAATAATGTGGTGGATTGTTATGGTAAAAAAATTATGATAATTCTGGAATTGCTACGAAGCATAGCTTAAACCTTTTCAGTAAAATTCCCTATTACTCTTCTAGAGTAGTAGATGCCTGTTGCACCTTTTATATGTCTGATGCTCAACTTCCAGTAATGACTATTTAACTTGGTGGAAGTTACTTCATTACCATTATTATGCAGGAAGAGAAGAGAAAAATGGTTGCTTCAGCTTTTGGTGAAGATCATAATGGGGGAGCTGGTGCTCGCCTGACTGTGGAAGATCTAAAATATCTCTTTAAGCTCTAGGACATATTCTGGTAAGGCATATACAGTACAAATTTTGAGGGAGCAGAACAAAATTTCTGATCACCTAAGGGAATGGAGGAAACAAGTGGCTGCTCTTGTAGTTTCTAGCTATGCTGCGGCTTAATTTGGAATCGTTTTTTTGGATGGTTACATTTTTTGTGGTTTTGAAAGCCCAGAGTTTTTGTTCACAGGTGCAGAAAATAGG
The DNA here is from genome assembly GCA_027563825.1 of Erythroxylum mucronatum. Lineage (NCBI taxonomy): Eukaryota > Viridiplantae > Streptophyta > Magnoliopsida > Malpighiales > Erythroxylaceae > Erythroxylum > Erythroxylum mucronatum. Next base: position 6,353,010 of record JAOSBP010000204.1, read on the forward strand.
AAGCCAAAGCCAGATGTAAATATTTCTTATCTATTCACCCAGTATGTATATCAAGTAATCAGTTCCTTCTTCTCATCTATGGTTGTATAAATGCCTAATACTTCATCAATTACATGATATCCAATTATTGGATTTTAGTAGGAGTCGTCCAAGAGAGATTTGGTGAGCCAGCTAAGTCTCACAGATAGGGTAGTGAACTTGTGGATAGGTTCAAATTTTGCTTCTTCTGGCATGGATTTGAAACCGAAAATGCATTCTTTTGCTGCATATTCCCAGTTCTTTTGCTGGTAAAAAACGCATCAATGTATCTGATAATCTGATCACACCCAATAGCTTCATTCCTAAATTCTAACTCTAGCAAGTATTAATTTTCATACCAAACTGACACAGGTAAAACGTAAAAACTTTAAAATATATCGAATCTAAGGATAAAGTATAATTGCAATATGAATATTAACTCAATCTTGTAATATTAATCAGAATTATAAATATATCAATTAGATATATAGATTTTTAATTTTTTACAAATATAGTTTATTATTTATTTTATTGTTCATGTTCTTGACTTGGACCACCAAGTCATCAATCTTAATTTCAAGTCAACAGTTACATGTATAATTAAAAAGTAATAAAAATTGAAAATAACTTGATTTTAAATTAAACAAATAAAGTGTGAAAAATTAAAGTTATAGGGATTGATTGTTTTGTGTGTGTGATTGTAAAAAAATGAAAACAAGTTATTGAAATGTATTTAGTTTCAAAACTGGGTCTCGAAAAATTGCTCCTTTATAATCAAAAGGTCACAGGTAAGTCACGAAAATAATCTCTTTGTAAAAATACAAAGGAAATGTTGCGTACATTATGAGCTTTCTAGTATATCCACGCTAGAGCCTTGTTCATTTTAAGTCAACTTTTTTTATTTTTAAAAATAAAATAACTTCAACAAAATTATGAAAATACCAATTTTTTTTTGTTTTCTTCTGCCAAAACAAAAGGCTAGTTACAACTGGTTATTCCATTATTCTGAGGGCCTATTCCCTGACTTTTAAAGGACTTCAGATCTTCTGTCCAATATTACTCTGTCTTATGGAATCTCAACCATTTATTTTACAGGACCCACGCAGACCCCATGCGGACCTTACATAAATAAATGGCTGAGATTTATTGGACATAATAAAACACCATAATATTAGACAGAAGATCTGGACTCTTTTTAAAGTTGGCAAACCACAGCCACCACTTGTAATACTGACAAAGGTTACATAACAGATTTGGTCAAAATAATTTTCATATTATTTGATTAGATATCCTTTCATAATATAAAATAATTTTCATATTGTTTGATTCAATGTTCTGAATACCGTACCGGACTTGGTACCGGATTGGGCTCTGGAACGGAACTGTACCGGTACCGGTCAGTACC
>JAOSBP010000204.1:6354532-6379309 GCA_027563825.1 Erythroxylum mucronatum
AAGGACTCCAGATCTTATGTCAAATATTATAGAATCTCAACCATTTATTTTATAGGACTCACGCAGGTCCCGTGCGGGCTCTACATAAATAAATGGCTGAAATTTATTAGACATAATAAAACACTATAATATTAGACAAAGGATCTGAACTCTTTTTAAAGTTGGCAAACCACAGCCACCACTTGTAATACTGGCAAAGGTTACATAACAGATTTGGTCAAAATAATTTTCATATTATTTGATTGGATATCCTTTCAGAATATTGTTTATCTTATTTCTAACATTTAAAAATTAAATTCAAAGTTGTTATTATTTTTTCTTTGGGACAATAAGCAATGTTTTAAATATCGAACGAAAAGTTAAACTAATAAAATAAGAATTTTAAGGTTTAATAAGAATTAGACCATCGCAAAACTTATTAAAGATTAAATAAAATTAAAGAATTTAAAATATGATTAAAAGAGATTGTTCTTATTCATTGAAAAATTTATAATTTAATTAAAAAAGAGATTGATAAATGAGAATTAATTAATTTATAAAAATTTATTAATTTACAAAAATTATCCGATTAATTAATAAATTAATCAGTTTTTAGCGACAAAAGTTATTAAAATAAATCAAACAAAAAATTAAAAATTATACTAAAAAATTGAATGGTTCAAAATTTTTACAATTGAACCAGTCGAATTCAACTGAAAAATCCATATATGTTTCTCATTATTCTCAAATTTATTTAAAAACCAAAAAAGAATAAATAAGGAAGAAAGCGTAGGCACTCACATGCACGTCCACGCACCTCACCTTCCATTTTTACATTTATTTATTAAATTAATATTCTTCGTACCAACAAACAAACCGATTAAAACCTAAAAATAAATATTAAATACCACTTCCCACCATCCCCTTTTTCTTTGTCTTCCACATTTTCTCTCTCAAAGCTTATTTCATCTTTAGAATCCGAGAAAGAAGAAAGAATAAACAGCTTCGTGCAATCTGCATTTTCCGTTGCTTTTCTGGTCATTGGTTAGTTCTCCTTGTTCGGTTTCTTTTCATTATCTCTTGATTTTATGCGGATTGTTTCGAGCCAAGAAGAGGATTTTGATTGAATATATGCAGATATACGTATCTTTTCCTCCTCTGATACTCATTCATTTTATCATTTTTTTCTATTTCCCAATTCCAAGAAATTCGATTTGATGAACGGTACACATTGGGCATTTTGGATTTTTGGCTTTTCGGTGGAATTGAATCAAAATTGAGTGCTTGGTAACTAACTGAGTTTTGACTCATTTTGTAAGCAAAATTTCTCGTTTCATGGTAGCATAAGTTTTTTTTTAATAAAAAAATAATTTTGTTATGGCTCACGTTGTGTTTGTGTCTGTCGTGTTGCTTAATAAATTCGTGGTTTCGGTTAATAGACTTTCATTGCTTGACGCGAAGTGGGCCTCCGAGAGTATCGGACAAACCCACAATGTGCACATCAATCACCCTCACCACGTTAACCCTAAAATAAAGACAACATTTTTTCTTTACTTTTGATTTCTCTTTTGCTTTTTCTAATCCTTCACGTGTTCAAGTTATATTTTATTGATAAATTTTCCCCCTTTGAGGGCTTAACGTGGATTTGTTGGTTGAGTTGGCAGGTACGCGGTTGTTTTCGCCTCAAGGAAGAAGCTTCCTGGTCGGTTGATCGGGCTGTCAAATTGGAGGGAAGTTTGACAGCCCGACTTTCTCTGGTACTATATTCTTATAGCCTATGGAATATTCCTCCTACCCTTGCTTCCCTGTTTCTCGCGTGGAGCTTCATATTTTCCACGTTCCCTTTTATATTTGAAGAAACAAAAGCCAACCCATTTCATATTCTTGGTCTTATCAATTGGTCCTCTTTTGAAACTTGTTTTCATATTCATTGCAAGTGATTTTTTCCTTTGATTTTGGGCCATCTGGTTCGTCACCGGATTTCCTATATATATATATATGTATATCTTCTTATGATAGATTCTCTTCTTGTACCTCCGCCATGGGTTCCTTGTCTGGAATCTTTCAACGACCTGTAGTTGCTGCTGCCGCAGTTACCGTTGCTTCTCTTTCTGCCGACTTTTCTGAAAAACTACAGTCTCTTCGATCATTAGACGCTTGTTCCACCTCTGAACATTCACATTCTTCATCGTCTAATTCGGTTCAAGAACCACACTTTTCATGGGTTTCTCACATATCGGTTTCCCAGCTGGCAAATTTGTCATTCGTTACTAGAGTCCGTGTACCCGTTCCTGATGTCAATTTCCCATTTGCTATAAGGAGCCCATGTTTTGCTACCACTCCTTTAGGTTCTTTTGTTGCTTCCTCGCCTCTTCTAATCAATTCATATCAGTCTGCAGAGTTGGCCAAAGGGCCAAATTCTATCGCATTTAAGCATAATATTGCGGCTTCTTCACCAGATGTGTTGTACAGATGGCATCTACCTGAGCCAAATGCAATTGACATTACTGGCGCGTCTAATTGTTCGTCAGAAAAGTCTAGGACTGTAGTGGTTTTACTAGGATGGCTAGGATCGAAGCAGAAACATCTAAAGAAATATGCTGAATGGTATACCTCAAGAGGGTTTCATGCCATTACCTTTACTTTTCCAATTGCCGAGATTCTTAGTTACCAAGTTGGTGGGAAAGCTGAGCAAGACATAGAATTGCTTGTAAACCATTTGGCTGATTGGATGGAAGAAGAGCATGGAAAGAAGTTGGTTTTTCACACTTTCAGCAACACTGGATGGTTAACGTAAGTTTCCTGACCATCTCTATCTCGCTGTATCTCTCCATGGTACTCGAATAAATATTTATTTAGACGCAACGAGAACAGCAAGCTTTCTTATCTGTTTTTTGTAAGTAGATTGTACGTTGATATGTGGTCCCATTTATGATTGTCACAGATATGGAGTTATACTGGAGAAGCTACAGCAGCAGGATCCTTCTTTAGTGGGAAGTATCAAAGGCTGCATAGTGGATTCTGCACCTGTTGCTGCTCCTGACCCTCAGGTAATAACATAAAAATTATTAAGAAGGGTTAAGAAATTGTCTACTGGATCATTAACTTGTGCATAAAATAGGTCTATTCATTGATTTGAAACTAATTGTTGTAAGGTAACTTGGAACATTTTCCCTCATCTTCTCTTTTTCTTCTTTTCAAATTTATATTTCAACAATCCTATAATTAGGGATATCCAAAGACCAACATTGAATGTGATCAAACCATCTGAAGCGCCCCTTCCACATTTCCTTAGTTCTCACATAACTCGTCCAAGTTTTATGGTTGACAGCTGGCATAGAAATGTTTAAGTCTTAGATTTACCAGGTTTTTGATCCAGGCGTCATCTATATAGATTGATTCATTCAGGTATTGAGCTTTATGTGTCACTAGATCATTGATTCTGAACTTGCTTTCATTATTTGGCTAAGCTTTTATTTGAAAAATACCCTGTTGCCATCTAGCCAACATCTGCGGAATCTGACATGTAACGCACCATTTTACTATGAAGATAGTATTTGATGACTATTTTTGCTTTAACTGATAATGTTATTGCTTATTATTGTTATCTGATGATGTATAGTTTTTTTTCCCCCTTATTCTATTTTCTTCGGGCTTTCTAATCTAATGACCGTGATGCCATTTGTCAGGTCTGGGCTTCAGGTTTCAGTGCAGCTTTTCTGAAAAAGAATAGTGTTGCTACAAAGGTGCATGTGAAATCAGTTGACTCCAATGTGGAACTATCGCTTGGCACCAGAACAACTGTGGAACCTAAACCTGCAGTAACTGAAGCAGCTTTGCTAGTCGTCCTTAAGAAGTTCTTTGAAGTCATATTGAATCTTCCCTACGGTGGTGAATAGGCGGCTTTCTGATGTTCTAAACGTTTTATCATCAAGGCAACCAAGTTGTCCACAGCTATATATTTATAGCTCCGCTGATAGAGTCATTCCTGCTGGATCAGTAGAATCATTCATCAGTGAACAGCGGAAGGCTGGACTTGAGGTGAGGGCCTGCAACTTCGTGTCCACGCCTCATGTCGATCATTTTAGAAATGACCCAAAACTCTATACTACTCAGCTCAGTCAGTTTCTGGATGACTGCGTGCTTACTTGTTGCAAGAAATCTTGACTGAAGCCATTGAAGCAGCGAACTTTGACACTAACTAATTTACCTCAAGATTTTTATTGTATACAGCTCATAAGAGTTGTTTCATTCACTTACATGTTGAACACAAAGGGGAGGAGTAATAATTGTACGCAATTACACATATGACTAGTACTTGACACAGTTGTAATTATACATTTTTATTAGATTATACATCTAAATGTTTATTTGCCATTGTCAAGACTGCCGGCGGGTTGAACTTTGTTTTGTTGTATGTATGCTAGTTTTGTGCCCCTTCTTCCTTCAAGATTGTGTCGTATTGCCAACTATAGCAAATTATCCTTGATAAGATATTGAAGAATATTATTTCAACCATGTTTATTAGGTCTGAAAACAAGCATCCTCAAATTTCTTAAAGTTGCCTCTCGGCTATGGGATGTTAGCACTCGCGGTTAGTAATGACACTGTTCACGAGTAATATTATACAGCAAGATGTTTTTACCATCAAACAATTTACATGATGCATGCTTCAATGTTAATGCACCCTTTAATTCAACTTAAACGAGCGTATTCCATAAAACAAACAAATCTCGCTGCAAATTCCATTTTCTAAGGAACAATTACAAAAGACCAGAATCTGACTACACAGGATTTACAGCAAAGAATCTCATCCGCAGTTCCCGGTCATAGATGACAACAGACTACGCACAGACTTGAACTCCCAACTACAAAAAGACTTGTCAAACAATAAGCAATGAGCATACAAAATACAGAGGTTGATAAAAAAGAAGGAAATCAGTTTCAAAGGCATTAAATCCATTCTTTGGGATTCATGCAGGCATCCAACAACTTCCACTCTTCACTTCCCTCTTCAGGTTTCTGCATTGGAAGCAAGAAAACAATCTCCCACTGTTAGATCACCCCTTTCTATACATTAATTTAGCATGAGTATTCTTGTGCAGTGTTATTGTGAACCTACATGGTCATATTCCCATCGTGCAGTTAATGGCAAAGAAACAAGAATACTTTCAATTCGACCCCCTGTTTTCAGCCCAAATGTTGTGCCACGATCATACACCTTGCATTGAAAAAAGAAAAATGATAAGAGCCAGCGTATTTCAAAACCACAATGCCAAGACTTATTAATGTATCCTTTTCGATTATTCAAAGATGACTGATCATTTTGTTACCAAGTTGAATTCCACATAGCGCCCCCGACGCAACTGCTGCCATGCTTTGTGCTTATCGTTAAAAGGCGTATCTTTCCTTCTCTCTATGATGGGAATGTATGCAGGTATCACAGAGTTTGCACACTCTACAATGCAACAAATTTTATGCATGCAGGCAAATTAGTAACCATTTGAACTTGGAGCTTTGCATGTAACCAAAAAGAAACACCAGTATCATGGAGCAAATACCAGTGGCAAATGAAAGAAGCATCTCCTGATCATAATCATTTAGATCATCGAAAAATATTCCTCCAAGTCCTCGTCTCTCACCTCGATGCTGCAAAAAGCATTAAAAGTCAACAGAGTTCCAAGATAAAATAGCTCCAGATTTTGCACAACACTGGCAACATCAAGACAATCATTAAAGGATGGATTGAGTAAATCTTCGATCAATCCACTATTCCCTTTCATAAAAAATGCTCGAAAAGTACACTTATACACTCTGGTTAGCATCAATGAGCAAACCTTTTCCTAGAAACAAGAAACCAACTCTTATGTAGATAAGATAACTTGTGAGTTTAGCAAAGGATAATCCTGATTGAAGTTATCAGTAGGTATGGTTCCCAAAGGAAAAAAGAAAAAAAGTCAGCCTAGCAAGACCAAGTCCATCCTATGCCATTTTAGATTACTCAATCAGCCAAGTGTTCAGATAAGTTAGTTTAACAGTAACTTTTTTGGAATTTCACAAGTATATGTGCAGTTTAAATGTCAGAAAAACAATGTAACATGCTTAGTGGTCCAAAACCTAATCAGAATCTAGGTGAAACAAGAAGAAACGCTCAACCCAAAGACGACTAACAAACGTATTTAATAAAATTAACAAGAAACTAGGTCAACCATGTCAACTCCAGTTACATACAAACTGTGTAGGGCATCAATTAGCTTTTGACAACTGATTGTTATCCCTCTTACGCTCATTTGTAATTTAACAATCATATTAAATGCCTTTGCAATGAAAACCATGAATAAATCAAAAGAAGAAACTGAGAAACACATAAAGCATCAGCTGGCACAAGTTATTTTTGCCCCTAAGATTGAGTTTTCTTCAGTTGAAATACCAGGTAAACATGCAAACAAATGTATGTTGCCATGATATAATTCCAAATTGAAAATTTTAATGCATAGTCCTTTATGTATAATACCATGTCTAACAAGAACACCTTGTCCATTCTTCCTTTGTTTCATTAATATTTTCTGGTACTGAATAAAAAGCATACCTTAATATAGAAATAGTCATCACACCATTTTTTAAACCGGGGATAAAATGAAGAATCAAACTTGTCACATGCTCGCTTTTGAATCTGCAAAACAAACAAATTTGGATTAGCAGGAGTAAAAATCAAACTTGTCACAAGCTCACTTTTGAATCTGCAAAACAATCAAATTTGGATTAGCAGGAGTAAATGATTTCACAATATTTTAAAGAAACCCACCAACACACAGTAGTGCAAAAGCACTTTCAGACTTATTTTCATGTTTGTTCCTCCTAAACTAACCAAATGATTGTATAATGAACAAATCAAACGTTAGGAGTGTGGAATTTTCGTTAACATATCAACTATCAGGAGAAATTCATTTAAAATGGTGATTTTATCCTCCATCACCCTACTCTCCCTCTGTTTGTGCTACACATGACAATAAACAAAATCCATGTTTGAAATAAAGATATTATCAGCATTTACCGAATGGAAATGCTTCACATCATCCTCGAAGATGTAAGCAGGAGTGAAATCGGTCCCACCACCAAACCACCATTGCTTAGGCGCTCCAGGAGCATCTGGATATCACAATGACAATAATTTACATTCAAATACTCCTTTTTCAAGTCATATAAGCACAAATGTGATTGAATGGAGTTAGTATGAGCATAACTTCTTTTAGAGATAATCTTTTATGATGTTACTCATTCTATGATGTAAGCAGCTAAAGGACTATAAGTAGTAGCCAGCCGCTAGAAAATAATAAAGTTTATATACTTGTTTAATAACTCTTACAAAGAAAGCTTAGATAGCCCTTTAGAAATGTCAATATTATCATTCATTAGAGTCACAAAGAAAAGACTAACAGATCAAAAGAACATAGCAAGCAATGATATATGTGTTAGAGGATACAACATACACACTTGAGCAATGATATATGCATTTAGAGGTCACAACATACACACTTGACTGGAAGAATCATTAACAAAAGTTATACATCTTTTAAAGATGCTAGAGTACTAGTTTGAAGTTATTATTATAGACACAGTATAGCAGACATATCCTCACTGCAGGTTTAGATGGTCAATTTGGTTCTAATATACATCTAAAGTCCAGCAGATAGGCAGGAAAACCAATATATGTTTCTATAAATGAAAGTAGCGCATGTATCAATCTTTATAAGCTAGCTTACGCTTCACAAGATGGCCGCGAAGAAAACACAACCAATAGTAGTAGTTCATAAATTGCGAGATCGAGTGAAAGTGTCAAGATAGTCAATATCATATGAAATAATCATATGCCTTCTGCATTGTAGCTTATAAGAAGCAAAAAGCGATTTGAAAATATACCTTTGGGAGCATCAGTCTCAAAGTACCTATAATTGAAATGCAACGTCGGTGCAAAAGGATTCTTAGGATGCAGCACCTAAGAAACAACATAAAGGGCAAACTTCTTATGATTGTTCACAATGTAAAAGATACTTAGGAATATGAATAGTAAGAAAAAAGAAATTACAGAGCTGATCCCAGCTGCAAAGAAGGGGACGGGACCGGGCTTCTGATCGCCGGAAGCAGCCTTGGCAGCACGGTAAGCCTCAGGAGGCATAACACCGTAGACGACCGAGACATTAACACCAGCCTTCTCCCAAACGTCCCCGTCTTGTAAAACCCTGCTAATACCTCCACCACCACCAGGTCTTGACCAAACATCCTCCTTGAACTTAGACCCTTTATCAACTGCCTCAATGGCCTCACATACGCTATCCTGAGCGTCTCTTATCATCTTCTCAAACCTGGCCCTCACATCTCCGGCGCCATTTTCAGAGTCTTGACGGAGAAATGTTGGTGGTCGCTCCGTCTCCGGGGTCTCCTTCTCGATTGAAACGGCGGAGGCTGATGTTCGCATCACAAGAGGCTTGTGTTTGACAGAAAAGAATTTGACGCTGCTTGGTAATGGGAATTTGGTGATGTGATCAGTGGAGTTTGAAGAATAGAAGAGACAACTGACAGATGAGGAGGAGGAGGACGTAGAAGAAAGAACTGGAGTAAGCATTCCCATTTGATGAACAAAGAGAAACCCACTAATATAAAGCTAAAAATGGATCAAACCCATGAATAAAGATTAGAAATTTAGAAGTGTAGAGATTGAATTTGGTGGAAGAAGAAGAGAGTTTTTGTGTGTGTGGTGAGGTGAAGTTGTTTTATGTGTGAGTGGGAGAAGGCTGGAGATAAGGCTGTGGGTAGCTGTATTGACTCGCTTTTCACTGCCCACCGTATTGTTGCTATTGGCGTTGCTAGATGATTTTAGTTTAATATATATATTACGATATGTTATTGTGTCCAATAAATTTTAATTATTTAGTTATGTAAATTTTGTATAGATCCTGCGTGAATCTCGTAAAATAAATAGTTGAAATTTTATAAGACAAAATAAAATAGAGTAATATTGGACAAAGGATATGATTCTTCTTATATTTGTAAATCAACCAAAATGTTCATCAAGTAGAAGATGACTTCCTCGTTCAAAGTTGTGTGTAGGTTCAGAAATGAGAGTAGCTTTTGCATGATTATGTGCTTTAGTATGAGGTCAATGAGATGGTAGTTTCATTTAAATGTTTTTATCCAAATACAATTCTCATTTATGTAATAAATTATAAATCATAAATCTTTCTCTTTTAAATGTTTGCCTCACATTAGATGAACAATTGAACCGATGAATTAATTTTGAAAATTAATTAATTATAACTATTTATGTAATATTTATTAATAAATATTAATAATCCATTCATTATGTGTTTTAAGATAAAAACTAAATTGAAAATTTGTAATTTACTTCTAAACTAATGGTTATTTATTTATATATGTTTTTAATTGTTAAAATAATCTTATTATTTATAATTTCAATAATTTTACTTAAATTTTAGTTCATAAATAGCTATTATTAAAATTAAAGAATATGGATTTATTTAATAATAAAATCGGATTGTGACAAAAATTTAAAATCTAAACCCACGTAAATAGCTATTACTAAAATTAAATAATATGGATTTAGTTAATAATAAAATTGGGCCATGACAAAAATAAAAAATCAAATCCCACATTTTATGATTTTATAAATTGTGAAAATAGAAAGAAAATAAAACTAAAAATATAAACTAGCAACTCAATTGAAATAATTCCTTTACTAAAATTGAAAATAAAAATAAAAATAAAAATAAAAAAGAACCAAAAGGATCATATTTACTTTTAAACACTCATTATTTTTAAAATTTTACAGTTAATTAATGAAGCAATTTCCTCTTTAAACACTTCCTTCTCATTAAAAGGATTCAATAAAGATTTATCTAACTATTTCATTTAAAAATTTAACATTGTTACATTTTTATTGAGTATAGAATTGTTGTAAATTTGAATTAAAATTTTAGAAATAATAAATATTGAAATGAATTAACACATTCTTTATATTTTAATAAACTTCAATATTAGCTCCAACTGAAGCTAAAAAACTAAAGTTTCAATTTTGATAACCAATGCAAATAATAAGTTTGAAATTATAAAGTAATTAATGTAAGTAGTTAGTTTTAATTTGTGTTTATAAGTTTGAGAGTTTACATAAATAAATTATGCATAACATCAACATAAATACCAAATTTCGAAAAGTTTGGGTAGAGAAGAAAGGAAGAATTTTAGAAGATATTAAAATATATTCTTATTCGCCTCCTCTATAAAGAGCAACCTAAATTATTTAAATAGTTCTATACTTACAGTTGGACCTTAATAAACTAAGCTAAGAATTTGAAAAATAAATTGTAACTATCCAACTACAATTAAATACCACCTCCTAATGGATTTTTTTTTGGATACAATGGACAAGAAAAAGCAAAACACTCTAACTACCGCAGCAATCTGCGATACAAAAGACCGTGCTGGTCACGGTGAAGTTGAACCCTGATGAGATGTGGGGGTTCTTGCAGAAAATACATTCCAGGTTGTTCAAGCGCTGCAAGGGAGGCCAAACAAAGCCCCCCTCCTTCCTCAATTTGAACCCACCCTCTAAACAATTTGGAAAGGACCGAAATACATAAGAAAGCTTAATCAAAGCCCAAAATGCCATTGAATGTTGTCGAAAAGGTTTGAGCTTAAGGTAAACATAGTCCCTTACTATAAAAGAAACTTCTCATCGACTTTGATCATCTTGACATTTCATTCTATTATGAGCTAGTAAGAGATTAATTCATAGCTTGCATAAAATGGAATCACGATATTTTAAGTGCTCATTTTTGTTGGAGAATGGACTGATGTATTATAGCTAAATTCACCCCAAGGTATCCACTCATACCATTTTTGCAATTGGCCACCTACAAAGTATCTTAAGTACTTATCCAATATGTGATTCACCACTTCGATTTGCCTATTCAACTGAAGGTGATAACTTGAATTTATAAAAAGCTTAGTTTCTTATAACTGAGACAATGCTTACCAAAAGGAACTGATAAATACCTTATCGCGATCGCTAACAATGGAGGTTGAGATTCCATGAAGTCGAACAATATATGTTACAAATGCCTTGGCCATAGTGTCAGTAATAAAAAGCATGCTTTAAAAGCTATATAATGAGTATATTTTGTCAAGCGGTCGACTAATACCATGATAGATGTATGACCACTTAATGTTGGCAAATATTGGATAAAGGCCATCAGTACGTTTGCCTATATCTGAGTAGAAATTGTCAATAGTTGAAGCAGCCCAGCTAGCTTCATGCAATCAACCTTGTACTATTGACATATATTACATTACTAAAAAACTCTTTTACCATCTAGCGCATGTTAGGCCAAAAGAAGCTAAACTTTATGTAAAATGATGTTTTATGAAATCCAAAATGTCCTCCTACAAGGGATGAGTGGTAGTTTGCAATTATCCATTGAATTAGAGTTGAAGTGGGACTCAAATAAACCTTGCCACTTTTAAATCATACCTAATCTTGCTATATCATTTGGTTAAGTGACTATGCTTAGGAAAGATTCTTATAAAAGAATCCTGCTTCGCTTCCTTTTGAAACATTGGCCACTAATTTGCATAAACCACTGAAAGGAATAAGATATGAAATTAATCCATATGAGATAAGGAGTCAATAGCTTGATTGTTAGAGCCTTGTTTATACTTAATTTTGTAATCATATACTAGGATCTTAGATGACCATTAGGCTTGCACTAGAGTTGTAATTTGCTACTTGAGAAGATACTTAAGACTCTTCTAGTTAGTACGGACAACAAGGGGTTTGCCCAACAAATAAAGACACCACTTCTAAATAGCCTTAACAATGGCCAACATCTCTTTCTCATAATTAAATAACAATAATGTTGACTTTTTTAAAGCTTTACTGAAATAAGCTATTGGCTTATCTTTTCAAGAAAGAACAGCTCCATTGTTGTCCCACTTGCATCACATTCAACAAAAAGAGGTGAGAGAAATTTGGAAGACATAGGACTAGTGGCTATATCAATGCTTCTTTCAATTGCTTGAAGGCTAACTCATTCGATTCATTCTACTTAAACTCTTCCTGAGACAACAGTTGTGTTAATGGTGTTGTAATGCTCCAAAAATGATGAATGAATTTGCAATAATACCTTGCTATTTCGAGGAACCAACAAATGCTCTTTAACATTGTTGGTGTTAGTTATTCAAGGATTGGTTGTATTTTTGCTGGGTCAATGACCACTCCTTGCTTAGAAATAATATGGCCCAAGTAGTTGACTTGTGAAACACCAAAATCGCATTATATTTCTTTAACCGATAATTGGTTAGTAATTAATATGGTGAAAATAATATGAAGATGTGAGCATCCTATGCCTTTGAATACACAAGAGTATTACCAATGATTACCAAAATAAACTTTTGGAGATATTGGTGAAAGAGGTCATTCATAAGGCTTTGAAAGATTATAGGAGAATTAGTAAGTCCAAACGACATTGTAACAAATTCATAATGTCTCTCACGTGTATGAAAACTTATCTTTAGAATATCTTCATCTTACACTCGAATCTGATGAAAACTCACCCTTAAATCTAATTTAGAGAAAAATTGGTCATGTGAAGTTCATCTAAAAGCTCATTAGTAATTGAAATTAGATATTTATCTTTAATTATTATAATATTTGGAGCCCTCAATGCCCAACAATTTACACATAATTACCAACCACTATTTGCCTTCTTAACTAATAAAATAAGTGATGAGAATGAGCTATTATTAGATTTTATCAACCTATATTATAGGAGTTCTCTTACCATATTCTCTAGTTCAGTCTTTTGGTAGTAGAGATGCTAACATGGTTTAACCTTTATTAGCTTATTGTTTATCTATATAGGAATGTGATGATTATGCGGTCGTCTGGGAGGAAGTTTATTGGGTGGCTCAAACACTTATTGAAATTTAGTTATGAGGTGGTCTACATCATGAGAGCATGAGTTTGGTAGGGAATTATGATTAGAAGCCAGATTTTACAAGAAGAAAGTAATACCTTAGATTCAACTAAGGTCTTTTCTGCTAGAGTTGTAATGTCATCATATCTTAGCCCTTAGAATGTGTAATTAACTCCCCCAAGCTTAAATTTGATTGTTAACTTTTTACAATCTATCCCAATTGGCCCAATGGTCTCTAGACATTGTACCCCCAAAACTAGCTGCAACGTTGCAATAAGAAGAACATAATAATATAATGTTATTGGTTAGGCATTATCTAACATAATATATCTTCTCTAAGTTAGCAACCTCAATTTGAAGCTTCTAACTACTAATTACTAATAGCCCACACTTAGTCACTATTGCTTAATCGTTCAATTTGTATGTGCTTACATCATCTATAAGGACTATCATATCCTTATTTTTTAGCTACCCCATTGCCCCGTATAGTTTGGGGATGGTTAGCTCCAACAATTGCATGAAAATAGATATGGGCCACCATATTTTGATTTTCCAGCTGATGCTATAACATTATCCTCATCCAAGCTATAACGAGGAGGTTCTTCAATGAAATGAGGATAGTCTTCAATCATAAACAACTGTTGACAAACACATCAATAACCTGAGACAAACTTCTCATCATAATAGCAACATGGCCACTTTTCTCGTCGTGCTTTTGCATCTTGATTAGTAATTCATCAAAATGTGGATTGAGAATTTGAACTTGAATTTTCTCACTGGTTTAGTGGAGGGCCTAAGACTCTAGTTATTGGATTAGAATTTAGCCTTGGGGCCATAAAGGATGGCTAAAACAGTTGAGTAGATTTCTTTTGTAAATGATTATACTCTTCAATAAGATATGCAACCCCTATACTATTAGCCAATGTACAAGGTGTTTAATTTCAACATCTAAGCAAATGTCTTCTCAAAGTCCTACAATAAAAAACTAATAAGAAAACTTTTAGGTAAGTCATCATCACGGTGAGGATGCCTTTCAAAGGCTTCTTGATAACTTGCTTCCAATGGATCCTTATATTCAATATGACCAAAGCATAAGAGGACTGCCTTGGAAAATTCATCCCAAGCAAGTGGTCCTTGAAATTGTCAACCACCAATGCCATTGCAAAGCAATCCCTTTTAAATGGAAGGATGAAAGTATTGTTTTGCTTTGTAGATCCAGCC
The DNA here is from genome assembly GCA_027563825.1 of Erythroxylum mucronatum. NCBI lineage: Eukaryota > Viridiplantae > Streptophyta > Magnoliopsida > Malpighiales > Erythroxylaceae > Erythroxylum > Erythroxylum mucronatum. Next base: position 6,368,722 of record JAOSBP010000204.1, read on the forward strand.
AGTTGGATCCTCCTCACTGAACTTTAGGAATTGTAACTTAAGGTGATGGTGATCATGGTCATTGGGGTTATTAGTATGTGAAGAATTTGGTGAATTTAAGGACTCTCTTAGGTAGAACATGTTAATCTCTAGTAGGTATTATAGGTACTACAAGAGTCTCGTAAGATTTGCAACTCTGTTAATACTATTTTTAAAATAACATTAACTTAATCAAAACTAGACTCATAAAGAGCTAAAATTTCACTAATCTTATTACAAAATTTCAAATTGGTTTTGTTAAAGAGTATTCATAGTTGTAACCTGGGACTTGTGGGTTATTTGAAAGATGAGTAATCATAATGGTAATAGTGGGAAAACAAGGGGCTTATAGATCATAAAAATATAGTTTTTCTGCTAGGAATGTGCATAGAGAGCCTGGCGAGTTGTTCAATGAGAGTGGCCTTAATACTAGTTGATGTAGAGAAGTTTGGGTAGAGAAGAAAGGAAGAGTTTTGGAAAATGTTTAAATATATTCTTATTTACAACCCTTGTTTAAAACAACCCAAATTATTTAAATATTCCTATTCCTATGCTGATAGTTAAACCTTAACAAACTAAGCTAAGAATTTGGAAAATAAGTTGCAACTATTGATCTACAACTAAAGACCAGCTCCTACTAGATTATTGGATTAAAACAAAATAACAAATAAGACTAAGTTTTCCCACTTTACAAATGGAGGTCCATATCAAATTTCTACCTTGTTTTGGTAACTTTTGATAGTTTTTACATTGAAACATAACATAAAACTAACTATACAAATTACAAACATCTTTTTTCATTAAAGTTAAGCTTTTATGCTTAAATAAATATTTTTGATCTGTTGTGCTGCTTTTTTCCATTATAAATTTCACTCTTAACAACATGCAAATAATACATATGGTACGATATACATTTCTTTAATTCGTTATCTTTAATAGATATGCAAACTTTTGTATAACAAATTATAGGATATTTCTAATTATTGATATATCAAATAGAAATTCCACTGATAAGTTTAAAAAGAAAATCAAGAAAATCTTTTTTGGTAGTAATTCTCCCTTCCATTCAAAAGGGTTTCTCATTGCTATGGAATTTTTCTTTTGTAAATTCCTAAATATACCAACAAAATATATTTGATCTTTTTATTGCTTCATCCTTTCTTTAGCTAGGTTACCAAATTATGCCTTATTTATCCTTTTCAAATTAATGTTAAGGCATAATTCTTCCTACATTTGCCTCTCTAGGCTCCCCTCCCCAATATGGAAGTCTCTGATTGCTTTTTTCTCCGATAACGCCTTAAACTCTTTGTTCCCTCCTCTGCTCCCCTCTTGCTCCCTCATCCTCTAAGAGACTCTAGTTCTCCGTCAACTTTTACTAGTAGGGAATTCCCTCCGCTTTCTCCCAACTTGGTTAACTCCTCACATCGACCTTCCTCTATTGAGGCTTCCTTTAATGCTGTTGTTCCTTCTCCTTCTTTCAAGCCTTAGAATAAAGTGATCAACTCTAATAATGGGAAGTCATTATCTTACTTTCTGATGTGAAAATTTTAACGCTCACACACTCTTCCTATATCACGCTCCTGACCGTCAACAATTTAGAGGGAGAGATAGATTAACAAGGCAAATTCACTCATGATTTTTCATTAATTCCATAATTATATTACAACGACTACTAATAACAATACAAAAAGTGATACGATGCATATTTGGTTATTTACTAATAAGTAACCTTTCTACATCGTTTCCAACTTCTTCTTCTTGTCTATAATGTTAGTTGTTTGTAACATCCCCCCTTTTTCAAAAATTGCCTTGTCCGTTAGATTAAATTTCAAAAATCTCTTTTGTAGCTCGAACATAGTTTCCCATATGGCTTTCTCTTTAAGTTCTCCTTGCCATTGTACTAATAATTGTGTGATTGCTTAGTTGTGACTCTTGATCATTCTTCTACCCTAGACTGCTATTGGAATTTTCTTAACGATGGTTATAATGGACAACAATTGAGTCGACATAGGTATATTTTACGAAACAAACTTCTTCAGCTATGAAACATGAATAATAGGATGAGTGGTGGATTCTTCTGGATATTTCATCATATAAGCCACCTTGTTTACTTTTGTGATAATCTGATAGCGTCCATAATAGAGAAGCGTTGGCTTCTGGTTATTTCTTCGTTGCAGAGAGTGTTGTCTATATGGTTGTAACTTCACGTAAACCTGCTACCCTTCTTCAAACTCTCTTTCTTACCTTTTCTTATTTACCTATACCTTCATCCTCTGTCTTGCTTTATTTAAGTGAAATTTTACAATTTGGAGTGCTGCTTCCCTTTCTTGTAACACTTGATCAATAAAAATGTTGCTCAAATCTCCGGCTATGTAAGATACATAAAGTGGTGGTGGGTGCCTATAGAGGATTTCAAATAGAGTGGTATCAATTACAACGTGGTACATCGTATTGTACCACCATTCCACCATAGCTAACCAACTTAAACATGTATGTGGTGTATCACTATAGAAGCATCGCAGGTACGTTTTCAACATCTTATTGATGACCTCAATCTATCCATCAGTCTGTGGATGAAAGGCAGTTGATAATTTTAATTTTACACCTTGCAACTTGAACATCTCCTGCCAAAATCTTCTTAAAAAGAGAGGGTCCCAAGCACTTATTATTATTTCTAGCATTCCATACAACTTGAACATATGGTCCATAAACACTTATGTGATATCCTGAGTTGTGTATAGGTGTTTGATGGCTATGAAGTGTGTGTATTTGTTGAATCAGTCCATTATTATAAAGATGGATGATTTCTCCCTAAAGATGGTAGTCCCTTTATGAAGTCCATTGTTATTTCTCATCAACATCTTTCAGGCACAAGAAGGGCCTGGAGTAAACTCGGATACGTCGCATGTTTATGCTTACTTCATTGACAAATAACACAATTTTTGACATGGTTTCTTATGCCCTTGGCTAGCTACTTCTAATGAAATAATTTTTGTATCTTTTTGATCGTTGATGTTACACCAAAGTGTCCCCTTTAAGGGCTATCGTGTGTAAACTTTATAATTTTCCTTCGAAGTTCTTTATCACAACTAACCACATTCTTTCCTTTCCATCTTAACAATCCATCCTTCCATTCATAGTTTCCAGAAGGTATCTCTTGCTTTTCCAATTTCTTTATAAGGATTTTTATAGTAGTATCCTTATCTAACCTTTGCCAATTTCCTTTAATAATATTACCTGTATATGAGACACCGACATTGTAATAAATGTTGGCTTAAGATTATGGATAGTGTGTCTGTTGCCAAATTTTCCTTCCCGCTCCTATATGATAATTCCAAGTCCCATCTAATCAGTTTTGGGGACCAATTTTGCTAAAAAGTTGTCAAGATTCAGTACTCCAGGATGTACACCAAACTCCAATGGTCGTCTACACTATAAAGAACCTCTCATTCAGGTAGTGATGTCATTGCTTCACTGCTTTAATGATATCCAGGAATTCCTTCTCGTAGGTGGAGAGTCCTTGGTGTATGGTGCTAGTGCTTCACTTAAAAACGTTATGGGACGATCATCTTGTTGAAGCATAGCCCCCATTTCCTTGTCACATGCAATTGCCTTAACTGTGAAAGGTCTTGTGAAGTCGAGTAATGTTAGGACAAGTGCCTTTGTCAATGTTCCTTTTAGTCGTTCGAATGCCTTCTATTGCTCCTCTTTCCATTTCCATCTTCCCACCTCCTACTTCTTTAATAATGCATTCAATGGTTTCACGATAATTCTATAATGTTTTATGAATCTTTTGTAGTATCCTATCAGCCCAAAAATCTTTAAAGTTACTTCAGTGTTTGCGGTTGGGCCATTGTTGGATGGTTTCCACCTTTTGAATATTCGTAGATACTCCTTTCTCCGAAATGGAATGTCTGAGGTAATCCACTTTTCTTTCTCTAAAGGTACACTTGCTTTCCTTGATGAATAGTTTTCGTTGTTGTAACACTCCCATAATTTGTCTTAAGTGCTCCAAGTGTTGCTGAAAATCGCTACTATAAACAAGAAGATCATCAAAGAAGACAAGAAAAAATGTACATAGATAAGACTTAAAAATGTCGTTTGTAAGGCTTCAAAAAGTGGAAGGGGCATTCATTAGCTTAAAGGGCATCATAAAAAATTTATACTAGCCCTTATGTGTTCGAAACATTGTTTTTGGCACATCTTCTTCCTTCATTCGAATCTAGTGATACCCATACCCTAAGTCTAACTTAGAATACCAACTTGAGCCCTTAAATTCTTCCAGTAGTTCCTTTATCAATGGAATATGAAATTTACTTTTGATAGTGTATTTGTTTGATTATCGGTAATCAATACACATTCTGTAGGTTTTATCCTTTTTTTATAATGATTACCAACGACACGTATGTACGGAAGCTCTTCTTGATGAAACCTTGCTCCATTAACTCCTTTACTGACTTCTTGATAGCATCCTTCTATTCTCCAAAGTACCGATAAGGCCTTATGTTTGTAGTCTCCACTCCAAGCTTGAGAGGGATGGTATGGTCACACGCTCTTTTTGGAGGAAGTTGCTTCATTTCTTTAAAAAATTCTCCAAACTCTGCTAACAAATTTTCTATCTCTTTCTGGGTATTAGAATTGCCTTTTAACATAAGTTGTTGCATGTGGAATTATATAGGATGTGATAGGCATAGCATGAACAAGGTACTTTTACTGGAATTTCTAATTAGTTTATGAAGGGTTTTACTTGAAACCTCCTCTCTTGCTCTTTTGGGTTTCCTATTAGCCTTGTCGGCTTGCCCTCCCATTGAAATTCCATGGTGCACGCTTTGAAGTTACATAATACATTGTTGATAGTGATCAACCACTAAACCCTCAAAACCATGTCACAACCTCCTAAGTTGATGATCATTGTGTCTATAAAGAACTATAGCCTTTGCATTTTCCACGTTAAACTCCTGCATGCTTGTCTACAACTCATTTTTAATCTACCTCCTATAGTAATACTTATAGGAGTTATTTCCATTACCTCCACGTTCCCTTTTCAGATAACTTTTTCACTCAAACAATTGTGGGTACTCCCGCTATCAATCAGGATGTGGAGAGGCTTCATTTGGTGATTCCTCATGATTCTTAGTTGTTTATATTCTGTCTAGTCTTTTAATCCCCATATTGCTTCAAGTGAGATGTTGGGATTGAAGGGTGCTTTATCTTCTGGCTCTTTGCTTGTTGGTTCCTTTTTGATGGCTTCATCGTCTCCACATACAACTGAAATTGTTTATTCTTGTAATAATGCTCCGAGGAGTATTTCTCATCACACCAAAAGTATAAACCCTTGGCCTTCTTTTTATCAAACTCCTTACTGCTTGTTGTTTATGTCCCTCGTGAGTTTATATAATTGTTGGGGCTGTTGTTGCTCCTTTAAATCCCCGACGTGGGTAATAATCCGACCTCTAAAGGGGGTTTGAATGGAGTTATGATTGTATGGCTTGTCTCCTTGTATGTAGGTATCGCCTCTCCCATTATTGGTACTCCAGATTTAGCTCCTTTTTCTGAAGTACACTGGGATGCTAGCTGCTACTATCACTTCCTGATTACGTGTAAGGGTGTATGTCTGATGGAGCATTTGAGCGTCCATCATTTTAACCATAAGTTCTAGTTCTGGTTTGAGTCCTTTCAGGAAAACACCTACCAAGTAATCTTTAAGCAATGAGAGTTTGTTCGAATACCTATCAAATAAAGCACAACATTCTAATATTGATCCTTCTTGTTTTAACTACTTCAGGTTGCCTATAAGATGCTCGAATATGTCTTTGTCAAATCCCTGTTATAGCATCGTTAAGAATTCATTCCACTTCATTGCTTCCCTGTCCTTCCGATTTCCAAGCATAAGCTGGTACCACTCTTATGCTACGCCTTCCATATTCAGAGAAGCTATCCTCGTCTTCATTTTTTTAGGTGTGTGATCCATTATGAAAAGTTGTGCACATCGATAGCTCTAGTTTATTACCCCCTGTTCCATTAAATATTGGGAATTTGATTTTGCTTACCCTTGTCAATACAATATAGTGTCCTCTATCTCCCCAGCTTCTCATGGTGGCTTTGATATCTTCTCTACCCATCTTTTGCATGAATTGTTGGAACATCGATTTGATGTCACTAATCTCTTTCTTATTTGGCATCTGGGCTTCTAGGAGATTCTTCATGCTTTCTTCCAGGCAATGTACTTCCGCACCTCATGTATTTTTTGCCTTTGAGTCTCGCCAAGGGTCGTCCGCTCTGATGTCAAATGTTGTGAAAATTCTAACTCTCACATACTCTTCCTGTATCACGCTCCTGAACATCAACAATTTAGAGAGAGAGAGAGTAAAAAGAAAAATTCACTCGGGATCTTTTATTGATTCTATAATTCTATTACAGCAGCTACTAATAATAGTACAAAAAGTTTCTAAATAAGGACACATGTCTTCTCTTGTCATCGGGTTATTATAGCCGTTAGTGATACAATGCATATTTGGTTATTTATTGATAAGTAACATTTTCAATGTTGATTCCGGCTTCTTCTTCCTGTCTATAATGTCTTGGTCAGTTGTTTATAACACTTTCCCTCTTTTAAGCCTGATGGAATCATTTCTCCTTTATTGGAGTCTTCATCCCTGTTCAGTTTTTCTTAGAGAAATGATCATTATTTCATTAAATGTGGCCCTGGGCTATGTCAAAATGGGAAAAAATTAGTTCGAGAGAAAAATTTGCTTATTACATATGACACTTTTATCTTCAAATTCTCCAGTGATGTGAATATGCTTCTCTTTTTGGAGCTAGGGCCTTAGGCCTTGGATTATTGCAAGCACGTCTCTGCTTATACAAAAATGGTGTCTAGGGATGAGTTTAGACAAGAGTTATGTTGAGTTTATTCCATTGTGGGTTAATTTATGGAATATTCCATTGGAATATTGGACAATCTCTGGGTTGAGATACCTGGCTAGTGCTTTAGAAGATCGCTTACTTTTAATTCCCAAACTATGAAGCTTGACAGAATCAGATGCGTAAGAGTATGTTTAGAGGTGAAAAGGGATGCTGCACTTTTGGACACACTTATTATAATGAGGTTCGCAGTATGGAGAGCTAATCACCTTCAAAATTCAACTTTCCTATACTTGAAAACCTTCTAAAGACCGCAAACATTAGAAGCCTACTGGAAAATTTTTTAAAACCAGAGAATGTACAGAGCTAATAGGAATGTAGGAGGACACTGTATTCCATTATAAGGACAATTTAATTATTTAACAAGTTCAGGTAGCTTCAGATGGCTTTAATTCCAATGGAGAGATAGTTTTTAAAGGTCAAGGGATTGATAATATAGATGGTAAGGTCTCTACTTCTCTATGAAAGGGGACTAAATCCTTACCTATTAATACCAAACAAGTTAATAGCATTGAAAATTTAGAATTAGGAAATATCTATGATCCACTATAGTCAATTGAGTTAGATCAAAATCTCTAAGAGGATTTTCCCTCAAATCTTCACCATTAGAATTTGGGAACAAATCTAGCCTATCTAATGAAGGCTTCACATTGGAATCTTCTGATGGTACTAAGAGGAAGTTAGAAAAGAAGCCTAGTAAGAGGAAACTACAACTGGATACTTTCTTGCTATCTTAGCTTATGTCCTTTATAGTTTGAAAGACTCAATAGTCCTCTCAAAGAACAAGCAATTAAAGACTTTGTTTTTAATTTTCTTTTATTATATTAAGTATTTTGGAAACCATAATAAAAGGGAATAAGCTTAATGATATCTTGCTTTTATTGAGCGATAAGTGGAGGGGTTTTCAAACCTCTCAAACCATTATAATGGGTAGATTTTAGTAACCTACTAACCTGAATTAATTCAGGTGTCCTATTTATTCATGTCTGATCAGATGAGTCACCTTTCATATTTTTTAGCTTAGTGCTCCTCACCATCATAGTCTCTATCATTTATGTAGCAATTTTTTCTTTCCAAAGGACTCAACTATGGAATGAATTGAGGTTATTACATGTTGATATTCAAGTTCCTTAGCTACTGATTATCAGTTTAAATTGTATTCTATACCTTTATGAGGTGGAAGGTGGCAGGCAAACTCAGAAATCTCTCACTGGAGAGCTAAGTCTAGTTGTTGATCAATTGGGGGTCTTAGATTTAAATTGTATGGATTAACTCTTCAAATGAAGCAATAAACAATATGGTCATTGGTTTTTCAAGAGAAAGTTGAATAGAGCTCTAGTAAATAACTTGTGGTTGAGTAATTTTCTAGTTAATTTGCCTATTTTGGAGTTCCCGTATGTTCTGATCACTCATATATTGAGGTGCTTCACCTTGGAAATATACCTTTTATTAAAGCCTCCTTTCACTTTAAGGAAAATGACTTTGAATTGGTAGTGAGAACATGTTTAAAGAAGGAGGTTGTAGGTTACAAAGCCTTTAGCTAATACTTAAGTTAAAAGCCATTATGGAAGATCTTAAAGCTATTAATAGAAGACTCTATCCTAACAACAAGTTGCAATCTTGGTAATGGGCTGAATCAGGCTCATGCCTTTTATAGTCAAACTCTTGACCTGATTAATTTTTTAATTTAAAAATTAAAAATGACGTCATTTTACTTAAAAATTTTAAAACTTTCGGTTGGTTGCTTGAGCCTGAGCTCAACCTGAAGCCTAAATAAGAAAAAAGCTTCCTATTGACTTTGGTTAAGGTTGGGTAAAAAATTGCCATCTCGGTTGCAAATTAAGATTTCTAAGGAGACATTAAAACATTGGTAAGTTGAATGTTATAAAGACCCTTTAAATAATTGGTTGAGGGATCAATATCAATCTACTTTTAATGATTACTCTCAAGCACTATCAATACACAATTCATTACTAAAGCAAAAGGTGAGGATCCTTTGGCTTAAGAATGGTGATACCAACACCACATTTTTTTATATCTCAACTTTGTCTTGTAGGAATTGCAACATATTTAACTCCCTTTTTGATCATGATAGGAACATATGCATGGATTAGAAATCTATCAAAGCTCTCACATTTAATTATCATTTAATTATTTTAAATCCCTACTTGATGAACCTGGCTAGTGTGAATCTTACATACAAGAGGTAAGGAATTTCACTTATATAGCTTGGGTGTTGTAATGTCATATTATCTAACCAGTCCTTTCTCCTCCATGGATAACAAGTCAACCCTCTTTAGCCTCAACCCCCATAAATCTCCTGATTTTAATGGGTTCAATGCCCTATTTTTTTCAAAGCACCTGACATTTAACAGGTGACTTTGGTGGAAACAATACAAGAGTTCTTTAAGAGCAAGAAAATTCTCAAAGAGTTTAACAAAACTTATATTTACCTTACGTCTAAGAAGAATAATCCCAATTCCTTATGTGACTTCTGACCAATTTTATGTTGTAACATCATTTATAAGGTGATTGCAAAACTGTTGGCTTAGAGATTGAAAACATACTTGAAGCCCCTTATTAACTTATGTTAGAGTGCTTTTGTACAAGGATTTATGATTAGTGATAGTAGTCTTCTTGCTCAAGAATTCTTTAAGGATTATAATATTAAAACTTCAATCAAAAGTTGTTCTCTAAAGATCAACTTTTACAAAGCTTTGAATATATTAGATTGGAATTTCATCTTCAATAGCCTCTATGCTTTTGCTGTTCTAAAACTCCTTATAGAGTGGATAAAAGCTTATATCTCTTCCACTTCATTTAGTGTTTTAGTTAGTAACGAATAAACTCTTCTTTTTAATGGAGCTAAAGGATTAAGGCAAGGGATCCCTTATTCCTTACCTCTTCAATATGGCTATGAAAGTTCTCACCAAATTAATATCTCACAAGATTGAGACTTCAAATTCCTCCGACTTCCACTATAAATGTAAGCAATTTAGGATCTTTAACTTAGATTTTGTTGGTGACTTTTTGCTTTTTTTATGGAGCTAACCAGCATTCTCTTAAGTTGTTAATGTCATCTTTAAATCTTTTTCCAAGATGTCAGGACTGAAACTTAATCCTGATAAGAGCACTCTTTATATTTCTAAACTTAGTGCTATTGTAAGTTTTTAGGTTCAGTAAGCTTCTTTCTAATACCTTGGCTTACCTATCACTACAAAAAAGCCAACTTTCGAGGACTATCTCCCTTTCATAGATTTAGTTAGGAAGCGAATCTCTAGTTGGCAAAATCGCTTTCTCTCTTATTATGTTGTTCGAGTACAACTTATCTCCTTTGTACTCTCTAATAACTCTGTTGGAGTAAAGTGAAGTGGTCTGATTTATGCTTTCCTACAAGTGTAGGGTTAGTTTCCATTAAAGTAATAATCCAAATGTTGCTTGCAAAGAGAGTACGGGGGTTGTTTTTTTTTTGAAAGGTAAGGAAACTTCCATTAATCATATAAATGATATAAACAAGGTGGGATAGACTCCCAAACTTTCAAACGAGAAAAATTGCAAGATACTCGAGTAAGTTCATGAGCTCCCACATTTCCTCGTCGATTAATCCAAACAACAGAAATATTAGAATTACTTTTCAACATTAATT
>JAOSBP010000204.1:6398300-6409927 GCA_027563825.1 Erythroxylum mucronatum
CTTTTCCTGAGCATATAACATCGATCCTTGGAATATACATAATTCTGTGGTTTGATCTGTTCGTTCAAACTCTAACAATTATCTCGCTTTTTGTAATTAGAAATTGAGATTAAATTATTGTAAGGTTTAATAATCTAGGAATTTGAAAATTTGTGTTCTGCTCTAAAAATCAGACATTAAAGAGGCAGTTGGTTTATATGGGAGAATGAAAATAAGAATGAGAATGAATATAATAAAGAATGAGAATAGATATAATCATTATAATTATGATGATTGGTTAAAAGAAAGGAATGGTTACCATTACTATTGATAATAGTTGGTTTGTTAAAAATATTGAGAAATAAAAAATTGTTAATTTTTTTAGAAATAAAAATGTGTTAAGATTCTGTTTTACATCAAATTGTAATATATTTTGTAATTATATTTAATTGCTAAAAAAGAGAATAATACAATTAATTAACTATATTATAATTAATTAATTTATCATATTATAATTAATTAATTATATTGTAATTAAGTATATTGTAATTAATTATATTGTAATTAAGTATATTTTAATTAATTAATTATATTTTGATTAATTAATTAGTTATTTATATTAAATTAATTATTTATATTTTGATTAATTAATTAATTATAATTAATTAATTAATTATAATTAATTAGTTAATTATATGTAATTAATTAATTATATTTTAATTAATTATATGTTGATTAATTTAATTAACTATATTTTAATTAATTAATTATATTTTAGTTAAAGAAAAGAAGATGTTTGTCACCGGCTTGACAAGAGGTGTCACGCCACTTACCGACCCAGGAATGAAACTCAGAGTTTCATTCCTCTGATAGAATGTTACGCCACTTAGTCAACCCTAGGAATGAAACTCATTCTTCGGATAAGATATGGATTATTCCTCAAACGTGAGGTATGTCCTATAATCATAATATAAAACCAGTCATGTGTATTTATTCCATACCTATTGATTCATTCTCAAACCTATAAACTAAGCACCCCCTGCATAAAATTTGAAGTTTCAGTTTGAAAGTTTTAGAATTTGTGAGAGGCTAAAATCGTGTTTTAAATATATTTTTACTTCAAAAATTAGATATACTTCAATAGTTTATAGTGATGATAGAAACTCTTGCACTGCAAGTCACAAGAACAAGGACACATGGTTTCTAAGTACGGGTTTTTTCATGATTTGCTTGAAAATCAGGTAAGCGTACGTCACTTGCAAAACAAGAAATATAATACGTCGCTCATATCAGCTTACAACAAAACATCATTTACTTTAAGCTATTGTTAGGACATGACATGAGATAAAGAACCTCCCGGAGATCTGTTCAGAACATAAATATAAAGACCAAAACTTTCTTACACCAAGATCGTTGGAAAAAGGAAAAACTTGGTAGAAAGATAAGTGCAGAAAAGGGACAGTTAATATCAAATTTTTTTCCTCTCAGAAATTGAGTTTACGTCATACTGTGACTTCTTTTATTTTTCAATCTAGCTGTGCTTTTATCTAAGTTTTTGTTTGTCTATATAATCAAAACTGGTAGCTGTTTAACCTGTGCTTGTTAGTGTACAAGACGTAGAAGAAAGTTCACTCCATCTTCTAACAACTTTCAATATTATAAGAAATTCTATATATTTAGATGATCTTTGCCACCTACATGAATGAACTACTTAACTAATATCTAACTTACTTAGAGACTATTCATATTTTTTTCTATAGAACTATATGCTAAAATCAATTTCCCAAGAAATTTGGAGCTAACGCGGAATTTGGACCATTATTTTTGTTTTTCTTCAAACTAAATTTTCTTTGAAAATTTTGTTCTAGATCTCAGAAATGACTTCCACCTTGCAAAAAGAATGGCCATCACTGTCCTGTCCTAGCAGCGACGGCTACAAGTTTTGGTCACACGAGTGGGAGAAATATGGTACCTGCGCTGAATCTGAACTTGGCCAACGTGACTACTTTGATGCAGCATTAAAACTGAAACAGAAAGCAAACCTTCTTCTTCAAGCGCTCAAGAATGCAGGTACTTTCAACAAATCAACGCAATAAATAAGAAACTTTATCCTTATCTTAAAGTAGCATTTTCATTATTTATGTTTGTTGTTCTAACCAATCTTGTAAGCTAAAATTTGACACAGGAATAAAACCGGATGATAAGTTCTATGACTTGGACAGCATTGAAGAAGCTATTACAGGAGCTGTTGGATTTACTCCTGGGTTACAGTGCAATGTAGACCAATCAAAGAATGCTCAGTTGTTTCAGGTTTACTTGTGTGTGGACACTTCTGGGTCAGACTTCATCGAGTGTCCAATACGACCAAGGGGAAGATGTCAATCTAGAGTCCAATTCCCTAAGTTCTAGAGTTGTGTCAGCTCATCGTTTCAACGTTCTTCTTCTTCATCAATTTCTATATTTAATTGTTCCCAAATTGGCAAAATGGAATAAAAACTTCAAGCTTCATGGATATATTTTTTGTTGCATAGTACGTAACGCAATGAAAGTAACTCAGTTAGTTGTAATCAAATGGGTGGGTGGCTTCCATGAGATGAATTATAGAATAAGTTGAAGAATGCGGACAAGTAACACCTCATGAGCATTTCTACCTTATTTCTCATGCTTGCTTGAAAGAAAAGAGAAACAATTCTTAACTTATATGTATGAAACTGTTATAAAACCGAAACAAAACTTAAACATATTTGAGAGAGGAGAATAGAATTCTTCTTACAAATTGGTATCATTTACATCAAGTTCACCCTTCTATTTATAGTGCAAAATTTCTAATAAAATACTATCATGATAATAGAAGTGGCACACTAACTATTAAGTGGTGCACTAACTATTAAGTGGTGCACTAACAATTAAGTGGTGCACTAACAATTAAGTGGTGCACTAACGATTAAGTGGCACACCATATTATTTCTATCTTTTATAATATATTTTAAATTTTAAAAAAGCTATTTCTATTTAAAAAGTGCTTTTGAAGTTTACAGCCAAACACTCATTTTTCTTAAAAGAGCTTTTGTAGTGAAAAAAAGTGTTTTTTCAACCTCCAAAAGCTGAAACAAACGGGCTCTAAAACAATTAGAATTATTAAATAAAAAATTACTAATTAATCTTGTCCACAAGTATATGGAAAAATTAAAAAAGGAACAAAATGAAGAAAAAATGGTCCAAAAAGGACCTTGCCCGTGCCCCCACACGCGTTGTACATAAATTTATTTATATTTAATATTTTAATATATGTCAGAAATCGAAGGTCGGAGGAGTTGCAGTCGGGTCGACCCACGGACCTGACTAAGGGTCAGGGACAACCCAGACGGCGTCGTCCCAACCCTTCTGATATATATATATATACACCCTCTCCGGCCTTCGATTTCTGACAATTTTTTAGGAGTTTTCTTCCATTTTTCACGTTCTATGAATTTCTTTTATCCATTTCAGCCCAAAGTGTTCCAAAATTTGAAAATATCTAACCCATTTCGACCATTAACGACAACACAAAATTTTTTCAAAAACTCACCCAAAATTGTGATTTATTTGTCCAAAACAAAGGTAAAAGACAACAACAATAACTAGCAACATTTTCTACATGTTAATGCATCGAAGTCATATGCCAAAAATCACAGGTGTATACCCAAATATAAGTCCTAAAATCAAATGACCATAGAATTCTAATACCAATTGTTATTCACAAAAGCAATCATCAACAATCACAAAGCCAAGATCTACATTTTATTTAGAGCATTAAGTACACAATAAGATTAACATGCCTCCAATGTTTGACATAGAATCTTGATACATTCTCTCCATTTTGGACACCACAACTTATCAATATTAACAAACCTTATGCAAGAGAGGAAGCTTATAGTAGAAAACTCAATATTCTGTTTTTACACCCACACACTGTATGCACACAATCTCATCATATGTTATTCCTTATAACATGCTCTGCCATAAGGGGTAGAAAAGGATAATTGTGTCATTTCAAAAATGTTATTAACTATAGTTTAATGAATCAACATATAATTATTAAAGTATTACTATGTCCCTCAAATGTAATTAGTAAATTATTAATCACATATTAGGCAATTCGGTTAATATTCATGAATATGGAATTAATATTGTGATTATATTATTCCACATAATTCTAACATATTCTGCAACTTCCTTGACATAAAATTTTCTCAACACTATCTTCAAGCTCCAGGGGTGCCTAAATCAATCACCAGTGATCAAAACCATATCTCCATTAGTCATTTTGAAAGGAAATTTTTACACTCATAACAGTGCATACCACCTGACGGATGGCCAATCCGAGGTTGTGAACAGCTAACTTGAAGTCTACCTGCGATGCTTTGCAAGTGATGGACCGCAACAATGATGTCAATGCCTTCATCTTGAGGAATACTAGTACAACCTCTTTTTACTCTTCTATCAAAATGACACCCTTCCAAGTCTTGTATGGACGTTTACCTTCCTCTATTCCTTCATACATAGTGGGTTCTATCTCGAGTGAAGCCTTAAAACACAGACAATTCATACATAGCGGGTTCTACCTCGAGTGAAGCCTTAAAAACACAGACAAAACATCTTAACTAAACTTGAAAATCTTTCCCACGGCAACCACCGAATGGAGCAACAGGCAAATCGCAAAAGACATGAGAAATAGTTCACCGTTGGATATTGGTCTATGTTAACCTTCGACCTTACTGCCAAATATCTGTTCAACAACGACTCTCTCTGAAGCTTTCAAAGAAATTATATAGACCCTTTCAAGTTTTGTGCAGGATTGGCAAAGGTGGCTTATGAACTCAAGTTACCGACGACTGCTTGTATTCATCCTGTCTTTTATTTTCCATGCTTCGTTGTTGCTATAGTAAACCAGATACTCCAACTTTTCCACTGCCTTCTTTTTTTTTGGTAAGGTAAAAGTGAGCAAAAATCACAAATACAACAAACTATCTAACATAAGACACGCCAATTAAATCATGCTCAAGCCATCTACCAACACCAGGGGAGACTTGCCCCAAAGCATGAAACCCAGGAGGAAAATCAAAAGCAAGGTGAGAAAGGGAATCAGCAGCAAAGTTCCCTTCTATGTAAATGTGAGAAAGTTTCACATTATGGAATTTCTTCAGTAAGTCTAAAATTCTGGCAACGAAGGGCAAACAAACTGAGGTGGCTTGAACACCACCAGTCAATATCTTGGCAGCAATCTCATTATCACATTCAACCAACACATCCAAGTAGGCAAGATTATAAGTTAGTTGAATACCATAATAGAGAGCCCATAACTCAGCATGAAGTATTGAACAACGACCCGTCTTGAAAACAAATCCATGTTTCCAGCGACCATTATGGTCCCGAATCAACCCTCCACCTACAGCAATTCCCGTGGAGGCAATCAAAAAAGCATCAGTGTTGAGCTTCATAAAAGGGGAATGTGGACATTTTCAAAAAATTAACTGTGAACCCGAAGGGCTATTATTCTCCGAAGGCAACGTGTGGAAGGAATCCTGTACTAATTTAGCTTCAGAAATAGTACTCTGCAAAGTATTAAAGGTGGAAGACACACCAGAAGCAAAAACTCGGTCATTCCTGCGTTTCCAAAGGTTCCAACAGCCTAAGCCGAAGATAGTTGGCCAACTAATGTGGTCATGAGAGAGATGAGAGCTTTTCATGTTCAATAACAACCAATCTTCCAGATTAACAGATCAGAAGGAACACAAATTAGTAAAATCAGTAAAGAGATGCCAGAATTGAACAACAACAGGACAATCCCGGAGAATGTGAAGAAGGGTTTCAGGCTCGTCGTTACAAATATCACAACTCCCGGATTCACTTAAGTGTCGTCGTTTTCGTTTATCGTTGGTTAATACTCCATCGTTTAGGGCTAGCCAAAAAAATATTATGATTTTTTTAGGGCCTTGCCACTTCCAAATCAGCTTCCAAGGAAAATTATGCGAAGGAGTATAATTTTCAGAAAGAAAATCATACGCAGACCTCAAAGTAAAAACTCCTGAAGAAGACAAACCCCAAAAAAGTGAGTCCTTACCACAAGCATCAGAGGGTACCAATGTAGCAGCAATAGAGGAACAGATTGAAGTGGGGAGCAAGTGAGAAAAATACTCCCATCGCCAATCTCCATCATCAGTAACAAAAAAAGAGATCGTTTTATCAATCATAGTATCCGGTATAGGGCCACTTGCAGTATGCAGAAAAGACTCTGAGACACCCGGCAGCCATCTATGTGTCCAGAATTTGACCGTTCTCCCATCACCTAAGGCCCAGAAGGCGTTAGAAATTACAGCATCCCAAGTGGCAGTCACCAAACACCATAGAGAGGTATAAGAAGTAGGAGCAACAATAATATTTGGAACATCAATGTTGAGTTTGTATTTGGAACGAAGCACCTGAGTCCAGAGACTATTAGAATCTGTCAACAGATGCCATCCAATTTTCATAGCATAGGCTTGGTTAACTAGGCGAAGGTTCCTCAAACTCAAACCTCCAGCTCCTTTAGAATGCTGCACTTTGTCCCAAGCAACTAAAGACAGACTCCTTTTGTCATCTTCCTTTGCCCATATGAAACTTCGACTGATTTTTTCCATCTCATCACATGTAGTAACAGGAATCTTAGAGGTTTGCATAGCAAATGACGGCATTGAAAATAAGGATAAATTCGCCAACGTAACACGACTTGCAAGGGAAAGGCGACTGGAATTCCAGCTCAAAATTTTTGCCTTCATTTTATCAAGGATATACCCATAGTTCTTTTTAGTGACCCGAGAATGGAGAAGAGGGACTCCTAGATATTTTCTCAAGCCATTAGTTTCCTGGAACCCCAAAGTAGCCTTTAATGACCTTCTCGTAGACACAGGGACATTTTTTGAGAAAAAGACCCGAGTTTTTTGAGAATTGACTCGTTGACCTGAATTGACTCTTTGAGTGATGGAGTTAACCTGATAATATTCTCAAAGGCCATCCTTGGAGCTCGTATCTCCAAAAGGCCCTATCAAGCAGCTTTCGGTGCAAGTACCCCCTACTGCCCAATCAGGTCCAAGATAGCTGACTCGACCTTGAGCCCGAACTCAACCAAACAAGAGACAGCCCATTTGAGACCGAGTCCAAACCAAACGAGTTACCTTCTTCCTCTCTCTTTTTGGAGCAGAACCTTCTCAAAAGTCAAATCGGGGGATTAATGTGCTAGTTTGAAAACACTCATGTTAGTTTGAAAACACTCATGTTTCCCACCCAACTAGACGCCTCTACGACATTTTATGCGTAACTCAGGGTTAAGATAATATTAATACAATATTACTAATTCAAAAAGTTTACTTCTAATGTTCATTATTTAATTAATTCCACGGTTGGACCACTAAACGCCACAGTGCATATGTGATCAGATATTGTCAAACATTGCACTTATCCAATCTAATTTAACGACTTCTTGTGTAGAAAATTGCTATTTCCTGTCACAACGATAAGCTCAGGCCTAAACCTATGGTTTCTAGGGCCAAAGCCCAAAAGTTGGGAAGACATACCTCAGTGCAACGCGGCACATTGTGAACTGCGGAAAAATATGACCCAAAGGCTATCCTACTAACAACTTTCAGTGAAATCTGAACCACCACAAAAATACGTAAAAGTCCGAAGTCAAAGACCAATACCCATACCCATATTAAGTACATCAACCATAAGGTTCAACATAAACATAAGCTTCAACGTACAACATAAACATAAGCTTCAACATAAACATAATGTCTTAACAACTGGAATAATCTTAAAGCAGCCCTGCAAGCATCATCCACACAGGACACAGATAAACGGCATGCTTATCTAACGGGATTCTGATGCAAATATATAAACATGCACAGCTTGAAATTTCTGGTTCAAACAACTGGCACATTCTTCATTACGAAGTCATTACTTTTTCAGTCCTCAAGGGAAAGCTGCATAACAATAAGAGTTGGGCACTCTTCTCTCCCACTGGTAAGCTGTTCAATCACAAGAACCACAAGCCTCACCATCACCTTAAGCTTTTTCCAACTCCGAAATATCATGCTCTCCTTCAAAGGAACAAAACACCATGACAAATTAAAAGTTTAGGGCTAGTTCACCAGTGATGCACAACAATAAAAGATGTGAAAGTAGAATTGAACATTAGTAAATGAGTTCAGAGATCAGAACCTCAAATTGAACACCACCGGCAAGTTTTCCGAGCAGCACGCGCAATTGTTTGCGCACTGGTGCAGTCACTTGCACCCCATTTTCCTGCACCAGTAATGGGGTAAATTTGGCTGATTGCTATTCAGAATCATCATAAAGTTCTCCATCATCAGAAAGCTCATCAAATGTTCTCATATCAAGTTGGTAGCGAAGGATTCCTCCAATTCCTCCAAACCCTCTGCAAAACTGGGAACCCTCTTGCGATTTGTTGGTAACAAACTCAAGACTGCAGCCAAACTTCCTGTACTCATTAGCAAACCATTCAAGCAGCGGCATCTTTTCCTGAACTTCCAACTCAACAGAGGTAGTTGAATCCAAAAAGGCACTTGAATGAGCCTCTTGCTCCTTATTCAAGTGCTTCACAACAATTTCAGCAGTAACAGTGTTTTTCAGCACATACCGATTAATATCAAGATTTTCCCACACAATAAGAATTTCAACAGCACCCATTTCCAAGGCCTTCAATGTGTCTTCAACACCAAAAACATACTTTCCAGTATCCTGGCTAATCTCCTCAAAGTATTTTCCAATCAAGCGCTTTTCCTGTATGAACTTCACATTTGACAAAATCTCAGCTGAAAGCTCAATAGCTTGGTTGAAACCATTTTCCCCACCATAGGAAACATCAACCACATTCAATATCTTGGCTTGCAAGCGAGGATCAAACATGTCGGACTGGCTCAACTCAGTTTTGAAGTCAGCTGAACCGGCAAGTATCAGCCCTGCAACATTAGGCTGACTGGTAGCAGGATTGATAAAAAACTGTGTAGCAAGCTCTGCAGTTTTCCTCACATAGTTATGTCGTTTTTCCATCCTAAGACGAGCAAAACGCAGCGCAGACTGTCCTCCCCTACCATGCTTCTTTGGCAAATCAACAGTAAATTTATGGAGCACTTCTCTTGTATTCCCACTTAACGTCCCAAACAGGGTGCCATTTCCATCCATGACGATGAAACCAAATTTGTCATCAGATTCCAAGAGCTCATTTAGTGCTTCTGTGTGAAATTTGTTGTCACAGAGGTAAAGTGATGCATTGATGGGCCTAAAAGGCTCAAAATCAATGGTTACCTTCTTTTCTTTGCCATCTTCATTAACAACTGTTCCGGTGTAAAGCACCAAGCCATTAGGAGGAACCTTGTTATAAAGCTTCAGCCTCTGTTGTGCAGATGTAATGGCAGCCAAGACAGACTGACGATTGACTCTACTCTTAATGTTTGAAGCAGTTCCATATTCATCACCAAGCATTTTTGTGACCCGAGATATTTGATCACGAGGAGGCATGATAAGAGATATCATGCTAGTACCGTTACCCCTTGCAGATTCCAATCCCTTAATCAGCTTTTTGATTTTCCATATCTCAATGTTCTTATCTGATTCATGACCATCTGCCATTTTCACTGACTAACCAAGATCCAAAAGTTCTGATTGATATAAACCTGACAGGAAAAAAGAAAACAAAAATAAGAACAAAATCTAGCAACCATCTCAAAAGGCCCCTTCATCATAATCATGTAAAAAGCCCTTGAACTATGAGCAATTCTATCTAGGGAAATAACCCATACAAACAGTTTGATTTAATATTTTGAAAACCAGACAAGCATTAGTCACAGGAGTGAGCATGGGCGAATGAGATTCGTTTTATCACTATGATTTCAGAATCATCATCAGGTCTATACTGATTCACAATAAAAAACCATAAACCAAAACCAGACACGGGAATTGAACACTCCATGTCAAAATCTAAACTATAGGATTATCTATGATGTAGATTCTTATCTAACAATTAATAACTATTTCTACTAAGATTTTATTAGTTTTCCCCATCATCAAACTCTACCAAAACAACAGAAAAATAATAATAATAAATAAGCCCAAGTTTAGAAGATTCAATTGTCTTAAAAACACAAACAGATAGTACGATCCAAAAAAGTTTTACCTTGTACGAATTGAAACCTCTTAATCTGAATTCCCGAGAACCTGAAACAGAAACATACAATAACAAAAGATCTTTGATTCAATATCAAAAAAATAAAAGGAAATCTAGAGATATGAACAAAGAATACCAAAAGTTACGAACCTTCGTAGGAGACAGAGAAAAGTAAGTAAACAAACAAAGATCAGTGATTCGAATGGCCACGAACAAAGGAAAAATTACATACGTTATATATATATACATGTAATAAAAGGAGCAGTAACGGTAGAAAGTTTTCACGCATTTATTGAAATTAGGGTTTCCTTTTATAATTTTCTTTTACACTATAATCTTTTCTCTCTTTTTTTAATGAGAAAAATAACGTGCCCATTAACAGATTACTATTTTCGATTAGGTTTTATTTCGCCTTTTCCCTTCCTTTTATTTAATATTTGTTAATAAATTATGTCACAAATTATTAAATGTCCAACTCTTATTGAGCATATATTATAGAAAATTTACCATTTTAAATTATGTTCCTTTTATTTAATATGTATGGTTTAAATGAATCCATTTTTAATCATTCTCTAATCCAAATTATCTTTTTTTCGAAATAAATAGCATACAAAATGGCAGTTTACTTATTCTTATAAGTTTTACTTATTATTTATTATATACCGGTTTTATAGCGGTTCGCTACCGGTTGAACCTCTAAACCTTAAACCTTTCATTCGACCGGTTCGATGTTCGGTTCGATTTTTAAAACATTGATGAGGAGCCTTAGTGTAGCCCAATATCGATAAAAAAATGTTCTATATCTCCTCATATTATCCTTACACCTTCATACATATCCCTAATAACTCGTATATATGTCATAAGAACTCCTTTAACTTCTAAACAACTCCATATGACTTCCTTATTCTGTAATATTCCATTAATCTTTTAAGGAGATATAAAACTTTTGTTGTAGACTTTCCTAGCATAAAGTCAAATTGGTTCTCTAAGATAAGAGCATCATTTCTTTCTTGTTCATATATTATTTTATCCTTAAGTTGTTCCACTGTATCCCCTTTTAGATTCACCATTTGACTGTGGTAAAGCTTTTAAGACTTTTCTTTCTCCTTGAAACCTTAATTATAAGATCCAAAACTAACAATCTATGCTGAGTTGGCAAGAAAGTGTTAAGTATCATCTTACAATCCTTACAACTTGGCTGATCACTCCACCTTACAAGGAAGTAGTCAATTCGAGTTTTTGTGTTTATGTTCTTAAAAGTCACCAGGTACTTGATAGATGTATATTTAACTACTAATATGTATTGCATCTTACTGTATTCCTTTGGTTTGCTTATTTGATTGTCTTTTGAACTTTTCTACACTGATAATGTAACGCCCCACAGGAGGGGTTAGATGATGATGGCTATTAATATTTTGGCATGCATTCATGGCATTTTTCGGGT